>CP135585.1:5725877-5857533 GCA_032401905.1 Swietenia macrophylla | reverse complement strand
GTGTGTGTGTGTGTGTTGTGGGTTCTTTCTTTGTATGGATGGTAGTGAATTCCGGTTTGAAATTGTTACAGTAATAACATATACATGTGACTATAATTGGTGTTGGATGTAACTTGGCTTCTCTGTGTTTACAAGTCTCTTTCTCGGAACATGGTTTGATTTAATTCGGTGATGAACTTTTAACAAATAACCCGGCTGACAGTGGTGATTAACTTAATTGATTGCTGCAGGTAGATGAAGCTTCACACAAGTTTGATGAGCATGCTCCACCATTGGCTAAGCAGGTTGTCAGCCAAGCCCATAGTATGATTGAAAAGGCATCGGAGAAAAGCCAAAACCTCATAACCGAGGCTCAAACTGGGGGACCTAGGGCGGCTGCCCATTACGCTGCTAAAGAGTCTAAGCATCTCCTGCTAACAAGTTCTGTGAAAGCATGGGACAAACTTGACCACTATGCTATGTTCCACACAGTTGCAGAGGTAGCTGTTCCAACAGCTGCACGCTGGTCTGAGAAGTATAATCAAGTTGTTCAGAACATGAACAAGAAGGGTTACACGGTCTTTGGCTATCTTCCTTTGGTTCCCATTGACGAGATCGCCAAGGCTTTTAAGCAGAGTGAAGCCGAAAAGAAAGGAGATGAAATTGAAAAGGTTTCGAGCTCAGATTCGGATTAAAAAGTTATATTTCATCTCATCAACTTGCTTTTCAGTGGTCTGATTTGCAAAATTTTATTAGACTTTGTGGGTGTGGCAATTTCGTACAATGTGGACTGTAATAACTTTTGTAAATGACTTTTAAGACTTCTTTTTTAACTCTTTCAATATGTGAACGGGTATAAATGTTCATAAATACTGAATATGTGCATTTGTATAGGCTCATTTTGGCTCAGAAGAATGCCAAGTTTACGGACAATGCCACGGTTTTGATATCTCTTGGAGGATCATTTGGTTCCATAGCCAACTCGTAATAAGCATTTTAGTGTGAGAGCATTTGCTAACATCGCCCATTTTACACTGGCGAAGGTCAAACTTGTACTGCACGCACCCCTGAATTGGTTTGCTTGTGAATGTTGGGCCATGATTGATTAAAGTCCTCGAGCTTAACACAAGCTGCTGTAGGCATTTGCTTGATAACCATTTATACTGAAACAATCAAAACCACCGTTTATTTCAGTGTCGCGGGTATGTTTGTTCATGCACACACAAGGATAACAGGCAAACCTGGTGGTTACTCGGCCAAAAGATGCATTTCATTCGAAAAACCAGAGTTACATGGACAATTATTCCAACTTATAAACCAGTCCGCAACACTGAGGCATCATAACCCAGTTGGCATTTCTGCAACACACATTAAATGTTCAAGAGAATAGAGGGGAAAAAGAAGAAAATAAATCGAGCTTAAAGCACCATCCTCCTTTGAGATGCACTAAATCATTCTTCCTTCACGGCAGCTTTCTGCATCAATCAAATAAAAAAAGGATTATTGTGAAATTGTAAATTGAATTATGTAATATAGGGCCTTCTTCTGTGAACTATAGCCTTCAATGATCTTTCCATGACTTACAGTTCCATAATTGTTATTTAATATAATAAAAATCACATGAAATGTAAATTGGAAGTAGGATTATTTTAAAAGACAATGGCAACTATAGAGTGAATCATTATATCGCTATAATCAAATGTACCATCTTCCGAATAATTAGACATCATGGATACAACAGGAGAATGAAAGAAAACGATCAAAGAAATGATGCTTCGACAGCAGATAAGAATAGCATATGCCAAACACATATCTTTATGGGATAAGATTTCGAGAATTTAGGGATAAACATAGATCTGTTTTTCACCCTAGCATATCAGATAAAAGTGCATATGACCACAGAAGAGAAGGGAAAAAAGGATAAAGTTAGGCATGACTCTCTTGCAGACTATCCATGGTGAATGGTATGCAATCCAACCAGACTATCCAAATCTTCCTTTGATAGAGAGTGTTAGTACACATATAAGGACCTCCCACAATTTCCAAAGCCTTAAAATAATGTATCATAAATTGTCTCAAGTTCACACCATGGTTTTAATCTAAGTTATCAAGCTATCAAATGCATCCAGATATTCGCTTTGGTATTCATGAGAACAATATAAATATGCTACTGATAAAATTAAATGAATGGATTTGAATACTTTCTTAGTCTTTTCCCACTTTAGCTTAATAAGATAATGATAAATGGCACGCTTAATAACAAACAGTTCAAATTATATCATCAATTTTTCAATTTATGTTGTAAAACGTAAAATTAATTTATAAATTTTGTTAAAACATAATCTAAACCATTCATTATTAAGTGTGTCGCGTGTCATCGTCTGATTAAAACAAAGAAAAAAGAAAAAACAACTAAAGTAACAAAAACTATATTAACCATACCATGAATAAGATAATTGTGCCACACTGGGCTCCATCTCCCAACAACTTCACATCCTTGTCTTCGATGGCTCTAGATCATCTAATTTTTCGACACTAAAGGAGCTTGTTGTTTAATCAAACACAAAACTACCAATCTGAAATTTAAAAATCATCCAACATAAATGAAATCTATAGATCACTAATCAACACATAAAGACCACACCAGGCATTCCACATAATTACAAAACATGCGGCACAAAAATGTGAGAAAAAATTTCAAAAATCAAAAGTGCACGATAATCATAATCAACCAAATAAACACAACATATAACTAGCTCGTTGGATCAAAATAATGCTGAAAATCAAACCTGGCATTCATTTGGAGGTAGAGGTGGTATCATAGCTGTTTTGCAGGAGATCATCATATGGGTCCCTTCTGCCAGGCACCTGGCTGATCTGAGCATCCCAACGGAGCTGGGCATTGTGTCGTTCGAATGTCCAAAACCCGTACGGACGCAGAGGATAGCTCCACATCTCCTTTGTCTTTTTGCACCTTTCTTTCCTCTCATACAAACGCTCCCTAAATTTCCCGTCCCTCTCTTTTGGATCCTCCATCAACCTCAAAATCAAATTGTCCGCAAACTCCATTATAAATCCCATCTTCACTTCTCTTCCTGTCAATCAATAATTCACACCACCCTAAATATTCATCGAAATAAAATCTACTGTTTACATTACTAATTTCCTTTACTACTAAAAATTACAGGGAGAATTAATGGCATCATTGTAATTTTCGAATGGAAAACCCTAAGACGACGATTACAAAAAAAAATCAGGAAAAAGAATCAACACATGAATCGAGAGTTTTTGCGAGTGATTTTAAGGATGAAAGAGTAAATGTAACAGCAAATATTGATACTTAAAATCAATAAAAAATAAAACTCACTTGAATTAAGTTTTCGGTTCGGCAAGGATTAAGCAGAAGATGATTGAAGGCTTGCACGCAGCTCAAGCCGTTATTAAGTCTAATTGGACCCAAAATCCTTGGGCCGAATGCTTTCACTGGGCTTACCCAATTAACTTATGCTGGTTTGGATTTTGACATGCATTGAAAATTGGTGAATGGTGATCTTACGCTAGCTTTTGAGAGGGAAATGCTTCAGTTGATGTACTCGTAAGCCACTTTTAAAACCAGACCATGCTTTACTGGAATATAAAATTGTTGCAATTGATTGATTGCGAGATGGGAACCTTCGAAGTTCCAATCTTGTACGTATATGAAACTAATTGGTGGTTAAAATATTCTTCTTTTGCTTCTGTTGCAAGAACTGGCCATAAGATTGCTCTCTATTTTATTTGTTTCTTTCTTTTTCATCACCGGCCAATGAAGCAATACAAAAGCTTACTGTGGACTGAGGAGTCAGGAAAGTTGATAAGCAACTTAAAAGTTCGTTCTGAAATTACTTCTTCAGCCGCACTTTCGCTCAACAATGCTCTGTATTTTTTTTTTTTCCCAAAAGCACTTGATACGATGCAAACTTCTCCGGCCCTCAAAAGCCTGTGTGTTTAATTTCGGTAAATAATAATGACTTCAAAAGAAGATTCTTGTGAGGAAAATTCCCACAAAACGGCGGAAAACTTCAATGGCTGAAGATTAATGGGATGAAAGTTGGTGCGGAAATGGTTGGTCAGATGTGACATTATGAGATTGCTTAAACTGAACTGAACTGTACTTTGTATCAAGATTGATTTTTTACTACACAGCATACGCCTATGCTATTGCTCGTACATGAATCCGCAATCAAGTCAACCCTCTTAAAATTGTTAACAGAAATGAGCATTTCGCACTCTTTTTCTGGTTTTCAAACACAACAGGGATTCCAAATACTGACTTTAAATGGGCTGGGCTTGGCCACGTCAAAGGCATCTAATTTTGGATTCTGATTTTTTGAAAGGAAAAAAAAAAAAGAATCATAATAAAAGCAAGAATAAGTGTACACAGTACACCCACCACGAGATGCCTTTTTGGGCACACAGATTATTGGTATTGGGCATAACATAAAGCTTTGGAAATACCCACAATCTTCCCACTCCACTAGACGAGTTTCATTTTTCTCCCGCTACTTTCCCATTCCTTTCTTTTTGCTTCTTTTTATTATTTTATGGGTCAAATCTCTTGGTGGGTCTCTGCTTTTGACAGCCAACAAGAAACAAAAGGTCTTTACAAGGAACAACAAGTAATCAACTAACTCATTGGAGTGCGTACTGTTCCTAGTGTAGTTGTGTTGCCATAAAATCTCCCAGTTTCCCACTAATTTAAACTGTTGCTGTTTTGAGCTTTGAATTTGGGTTCTAAGATATGAGAATTCCTTGCCTTTACCACAAAGCTAAAACCCAATTTCTTCTTATTTCTAGGGTTTGCTTATTCATCTCATTCCCATACCTAATTTTCTATATACCACAAACTTCGATTTTCGACGTTTTTTATTAGTAATTGTATGAATCTAACGAGGAACAGGGCAAATACGGAATCAAAAAGACAGAAACAAGAACAACACAACAAATTTGCTGGGATTTTGAATCTTAAATTACCGAAATTAAGGTTGAAAGTTGCCCTATGGCACAAAAGGAAGTCCCTTGATTTCTCGGATTTACCCCTCTCCACACAGACAAGGGCAAACGATACCCTGTCTCGAACTGCCTTCACAAGTTCCAACGACCATAATAAAAGTTTTTACTTCATTTTCTTTCCACCAAAACTGATCCTCAATTTTTTCACTGCTTCCCCCTGGTCATCTCAACGCCCATAAACCCATTTATGTCGTTAACGTTACCGTTACTGTTTGCTATCACCATCAGTCTAACTCTCCCATCTCCGATTCATTATCAGATATGACGTCATCATCCCCACCCCCACCACCTTCTGCGTCATTCACGTCGATGTTACCTTCTTCGTCCAGCCACCGCTCAGCCGGTGCGCACTCGCCTTTGTGCCGCAACTTCCAATCGAGAGCTTGACATGCTCGCGAACAGTAATTCACGGTCCCACAAACAGAACACCGGCGGAACTCGTGTCTTCTGGTTTCCGGTCTACCACATCCCACGTGCGAACACAACCTTAATCCCGGTCCCGGCTTCCCGTCACGCGCAGCGAACCACTCGGCTAAAAACCGATTCGCCGGATGCACCTCTGGCGCCGGTACATTGCAACCGAAATCACTTAGTAAAGCACACCCCATCCCAGACACCTGAACGTTGTTAGGACTTCGAGGTAGAGGAACTGGGTGAGGGTGGGAGAGTGGATTCCACGTAAGACAAGAGCGCGTGGGGATTCCTTGCGAAGCTGTTGACGATAGCACGGCAGCTAGCTCCCGAGCGTTGGCTTGGATGAGGAACCGGCGTCCCTCGGCGATGTTTTGGGGCACACCGTAGCCGTCCTGGAGACAGTGACCCAGCTCGCGTAGTGCGTCGATGTGACCAAGAAAAGCGGCTCGTGCGCACAGAGCGACGCCGGCTCTAAGGTCCTTGTCCTTTTTAGAACCGCCGCTGCCGTTGAATTGAATAACTGCTAGCGAGTAGAGTGCCTGTGCGTGTGAGCGAATCGCAGCCTTGGCCATGAGCGCACTTCCTCGGTTTTGTAAACAGTAGAATCGAATCTGCAAAAATCAAAAATCAATTAAGACTACCAGAACCATGCAAGTATCATCTGAAGAATGGTCATAACTTGAGAACTAAAAATAGATTTGGAAATTAAAAAATATTAAAGTATTGTTATTATTGTATAAAGAAACAAACTTTTTACCATGCCAAGTGTGTAACAAGCTTCAACATTTCCGGCATCGGCGCAGAGTTTTAAGAAATGTTGAGACGACTCCGACCAGTTTTTGGCTTTCATGGCGAACGTATTCTGAGAAGCTTTAGATAGTACTAAAGAATTCAAAGCTAAGCCTTTTAATCTCTTGCATCTGCGTTTTAATCAAAAATCAACAACGTGAATCAGATTTCTGAAACAGCCAATATCAAACTATCAAAGCAATAGCAGTAGCATACGTCATCAAAACGTTGACAAAATCGGCGGGACAACGAGTGCTGGAGCTAAGTTTACAGAGAATACAAACAACAAGATCATCAGGTAAAGCATCAAATAAATCAGACTTTCCGGCAACCTCCGGCGAGAGTCTTCGTCTTTTCTGGTAACCCATCTTTTGTTTGACATAGAAATCTCTCCTCTTCTTTACAGCTATTCTCTGGTCTAAATAAACATCTAATTCTCTTGGGTAACAAAGCCCTCTCTTCGTTCTCATATCTGTGTGTGTATCTCTCCTCTCGCAAGCCATGTTGTTTTCTTTATCCCGCCTTCTGGAGACAAAACGAGAGAAGCCAAAGGTAGAATTCATGTAAAAGAGGCAAGCCCGAGGACTTAAAAACAGAGCTACATCAACAGCGGCAGAACCGAGTAATAAATCAAATAACCCCAGGACAAACAGAAGTGTAATTACATTCATAACCCTTAACTTGTTCTTTTCATGGTCAAACGTCGTTGACCCAGATCCCCCAGATCCTTCCGTTCATAGTCGGTTTTGCTTTTATATTACTTTCAAGTTTAACTAACAGCGGTTATTTTCAGAGTAATACTTTCACCCGGGTAAATAAATTCAACCTCTGCAATAATATTAACCTGGCGCGTGGCACACCTCTGCTTGATTTCGTTGATACTCTGCAAATCATAAACAGGTTTATTTATTTTAAAAAAATAAAATTATATTCAATTGCATTAAATTAGATTAAAATTCAGAAGAATAATAAATTCATAATTAATTGATTTTAATAAAATAAATTAATTCCACGTAAAGTAAAAAAGAAATGCGTAGGTGTGTTACACGCGTTTGGAGTGAGAATGGAGTAACGATCGTAGAGCTAACAAACGTGGGTCGCGAATTCTGGGCAGTCGTGGAAGATGAGGGCAAACGTATGACTCAGCAGTAACGAAGGTTCAGTTACTCGTAGTTGTTTTTACCTGCCGTTGCAACGGAGATGAACAAAAGCATGCATAAAATGAACGTGTTTTTACGGTCATTGTACTTGAAAAGACTTAATGAACTGTCGTGTACGGCATGCTTCGACTGTAATCTAGTGTCAGCTACACACATCCTTGCACTGCAGCAATTATCGGAAACGCATCTTTGACTACACTGCCAAGGACATCAGCCACTTCTTGTGGGGTTGCTAAGATTTGATACCCATTAGTCAGTCAACTTTGGATCTCACTGGCCCCGTTCTAATGGCCATTTTTGTTTCTCTGGTTGCAAACATTTTCTCATGGGCTGTTGAACCTAGACAACCGACGGTTCTGATCGATTATGGGTTTTATTATCGTCCATCCTATGTGTGGTTCGATTTGTGTAAAATCCATAATAACATCCATACAAGGTGCTCAGCTAGGCTACCGGGCGAGGATATCGCGGCCAGGAAGGGCCAAGGGGAGAGGACTAGTAAAAGACGGAGAAGTTGGGGTGGGGGTGTGAAGTGAATCTCAAGGAGTGATGTCGACCAGTCATGTCATGAAGTGGGGAACCCATATTTCTTGTTCTTAAGAATAAGAGGGGCTGATCGGAGGAGGAGAAAGAAAGAAATGAAAGTGCTGTATTAGTGTGTATGGCGGACTGCTTTCCTGTAAAAAGTATGGGACCCAGATGTCCCCATTGCACGGGGTCTATTTTTATTTTATTATATTTATTTTTAACCGCCAATCAGCAGGCCATGGGATAGCCAACAGCCCCCCGCAATCAGCGTAGCCGATTTTGTTCGTAAAATCTTTGGTATCTATGCAGGAATCAAATTGCATTGCGTGCCAACTTGTAAATGTGGTAACTGGGATTGGAAACGAGATAAAGATGAAACATTGTCTTGCAACATGTTTCTTTTAAGCTTTGGCTTTTTACCGGCCTTCACTTTCATTCAATCAATTTGTCAAACACTTGGCCGGCATCTTATTTATCATCCTTCAATGCCGTGTCTGCTCGCATTTCCAATCTCTACCAAGCTATACATGCTAGCTAGAAACTAATTCCTGGATATCCTTCTAGATTTCACTTTCCACACAGTGTTTTAACAAGTATTTCCAATCCCAAGTATCTTGTTTTCATCAACAAGCATGCAATTTCTATGCCACATCAATGACTCTGGTTTCGCGCATAACCCATGTGTAGAACGGCAGTTCCACCAATGCGGACCGTCATTTAACACACTTAATAGCTTTATGAGATTAAGCTTTTTCTCATATGTCCCTCAAATTAGCACTATTGGTTTAATCGGTATTATTTATTATTATACACTATAATTTTCACAAACACATAATAAAATAATTTAGAATACCCAATAAAAAATTTAAATTAATTAATATAAAAATTAAAAATTTTAAATGTAAAAAATAAATAAATAAATTTCACATGTCTAAGTAGTAAAGTTATGCACGTGCTTTTTTTAATTTTATTTTGATAAATTATTATATGTAAATTATGTGTAAAGAAGATTTTATTATTATTATTATTATTATTATTTTTCTCCTATGGGATGGTTTTTGGTCGTACATGTGGTTCAATTATTGATTCATTTCCCAAATTGCTTTCCTCTTCATCGTCTCTTTCATTATTCTTTGACTTTCCAACTCCCCTTCTCTCTTAATACATCTTTATGTGAATGTATTTGCAAGCATTGCCCTATTTTAACACGTGCTGTGCTACTTTTTATTAAATTTTATTAATTTTCAGAGTTAAAAGAAGAGGAGAACACGTAAGTATAATCTAAAATTAATGAGACTAATTTTTAGGTGAAATAATTATATTACGTTATCATAATTAATGTGAAATATCTATTTAATTAATAAAATAAAAAATTTTATTTATTAATAATAAATAAAAAATTTATAAATTTATTTACTATATTAATTGAATAAAAAAATTAATTTATTATTAATAAATAATTTTTTATTTTATTAATTAGATACCAATTAAATTTACGTGATAATACTTTCTATTTTTATAATTTTTTTTATTTTAACTGTTAAGATTATTGTAAATTATAAAATATCTAATTGGATAAAGTTTAAGGTTATAATTTTCATGAGACATGCAATAAAAAAAACTTTTTACTGTAATTAAGCATGAAATTGCTGAAGAACAGTAAAAAGATTTACTTACTCCGTCAAAGTTTGAAGCATACGTGAAATTAAATTAAACGGGTGCACGAGATGCAAGAGGCAAAAGCAAAACTCAACCACGTCACGCGGTACCTTTGTCCCTGGGTTTAATTAATGGCGTTACCTAACGGTAAATATCAGGAAGAAGAGTAAGTACAACGGTAACTATATTTTAAAAAAACACAGTGTTTCCTCCGTTAATTAGTCCGGCGATTTCGTTAACTTTCATTTCTAGTCTAGCTTGACCTTGAAGTAAATTTCAAGTTATAAACCACGTGGAATAACTTTTTTGTGTAAAAGCAATTTTAAAGGATTAATTAATAAAATTTTATATTGTTTGGATTTTGCACATTAAAAAAATAATAAAATAATTGATTGATACAGGACATTGTTGTGACAAAAGTCTTGTGTTTACATGGCACGATTAATTAAATGTCAAGATGAATGTGATGAATCATGATGGCAAAAATGGGCCCATGCATGCATACTTAAAATGAGATTATTTATTTGTATTCAACATTTTTTTTTTCTTTATCAATTTTTTTTTATAAGTATGCTTAGGATCAGGTAAATATATATATATATATATATGTTATTATTAATTTAATTTAAATCATTTTGAATTGTGATAAAAAATAAATTAAATCAAATCGAATTAAATTAATAAATATTAATTCGATCTGATTTAATTTTAACTAAAAGAAAATAATTGATTTGGTTCAATTTTTTGAACAATTGATTGTTTAATTTTTTTAAATTAAATTTCAACCAATATATTTTTAAACCTATTATTTAATTTAGTATTGATGAATTGGTTTAATTTAGTTTGGATAAAATTAATTTCTCGATTGTTACAAGGGACTCACTTTTGTTGGGACATTTATAAAAGGGTGAGTTGTGTTGGAGAGACGACATGAAAAATATTTACAAGGTGAAGTTCGCAAGTATAATTCATTAGGAAATAAAATAAATATATGATAATACACATTAGTTAAATAAATACGTCTGTGGGATAAAATGAAGTACTTAATTGCTTACTTGAATTGTGTATTACTAAAAGTAAATTTTTATATTCTTAAATATTACAAACTTACTAATAATCAATCTTTTACTTTTGCATATAAACAAAATACTATAATTTTGAACAAAAAAATATAAAACTTAATGTAGAAATATTTAGAAGAATGGTGGGAAAAGAAAAATATAAAACTTAATACATAAATCTCTAGAAGAATGGTGTAAAAATAAGTGAGGCATGTAAGATAAATTTTTATACTTCTTTATTATATTTTGAAAGTCATTGCATGCTTTCCATTTATAGGTATACATACATTCATTCGTAAAAGTATTTTTTATTTATGATATCTCTTTATTTACATCCGTTAAATTAGACTTAAACTTAATTAAAGACGCAAATTAATCAAAATATAAAATAATGCATTGAAGAATCATGCATATTGAGTTCAAACTGTAACTTTAAAAATTCAGTATTACAGCTCTATGTATAATACTCATTAAAAAGACAAAACAAAGAATAGACTACTGTGATTTTAAAAAGCCAATGTTGTAGCACTAAATCAGTATTAGACACAACTATAAATGCGATTCAAATCATTAAATAAAATTTAATTAATTTTCGGTTGCTAAAAATTAGTTGAATTGGGGTCAAGAAAAGTTTAGTGATGTATCAACTAATTGATTAAGTAGTTTAATTAATTGAATTATTTATTTTTTAATTAAAAATAAATAAAATTACTAATAATAATTAAAATTAACTATTAAATTAATTTAAATAGTTATTATTTTGCACTAGAAATAAGACTTAAATTTAAAAGATAAATACATTAAAAAGCAAAAAAACTTCTTAAATTCATTCGTATGTTTTTATTTTTATTTTTAAATTATTTTAATAATTTTTTTAAAAAATTATTAATTATTTATTGACAATTATACCTTATTTTCTTATTTTCAACAACAGCGACGCCCAAATCACTAATTTTGAATTTTCATTCGAGCGCGGTGGCTTTGAGAAGCTATCGTCGTGGCACCAATGCTTCTATTTTAAAAATATACATCCACATGCACAGATGCTTCTTCGTGTATTATTTTGGAAAATCTCCGACAAGTTGTTCCCTCGAATGGTGCACAGCTCTTTCTTGGACGAAACACGTGGCAGAATCTTGGTCTCTACTTCACCGTGTGTTGGCAAATCTCTTCTCTTGCCACATAAGGCCAACACTTGGACCCACACATCGTACATGAAAAAAAAAAGTCTCGGACGAAAAAGATTAATTAATTAATTAATTATAAATAAAAATATAATTTATTTTATTTAATATAATAAAAAATTATAAAATTTATTTTTAATTTTTTATTTACAGTTAATAAATAAATATCTCTTTTTTTGTTTATTAAATAATTTTATTACATTATTTATGTGATGTAATAATATTATTTTATTTAATTTTTTTTTATGTCAACTGTTAAAAAAATTGAATGGCATGTAATACTAAAATCTCTTAATTACCCTGCATGCATTCTCACCTTATAACTGTTACGTGCCAAATGTTGTTTCACGTCTGACCCACCGTTCGTTTTCAAGGTGGGTGTTGGGTGCTAACTCTGCAGGCAAATGTTTGGTGTGTGGTAACACCATCTCCCATGCTAATTTCCACGAAGTCGAGTAGAAAACGTTGATGACAGAAGCATGTGAGCCGTTTTTAAAAAGTTAAGAGGAAGTTCAGTTTGGAAACCAAGTCATGGGACTGGTTAACGGAGAATTAATTATATCAATCTCATTCCTCACTCTCTGCGTTGGGATTTCAAAGGATTTAGCTTGAAAGATCTTCTCTTTAATATTGTATCCAAGTATTAGAGATAGACTAAGCACAAATTTTGAAGGAGCCAATGCAGAGGATGCTGCTTACCGCATTCGCCATTGATTAGACTCCCTTCCTTTTCAGTCGGTTCCGACCGATGTGGGAAATGGGATACATGCGTATGCACGGTAGTCTATTCCACGTTTGAGTTTGGTTCAAGCCAATTTTTCCCTGTGAAATTTAAATTTACTTCAATTTATTCATTATCTTTTGATTGTCAACAAAGTTAAGCTACACACAATGACAAAAAGATATCGAAAATCAATGATCATACCGAGTTTTATTTTACGTTTTATTGTCATTTATGATTATTTTTATTTTATAATAAATTTTATAAAAATATATCCATTTTCTTCCTTACTATAAGTTGATTAATTAAAAATAAATATATTTTAAATATATTTATTTTTTACTAATAAAATTTTAATTTATACATACTTATTTAATTTTTAAAACTTATTAGATATTTTTTATAACAAATAAAATAATATTTTAATTATATATACACACATATTAATTCTCTGAAATTAGAATTAATTACTATTTGATATAATATTTATAATCTATATTAAAAAATAATTTTATTATATAAATATTTAAATAGAGTTAATCGATAATAGTATTGAAATATTTTAATTTTTATTATTTAGAATATTTTTATTTCATAATAATTATATTATAAATTTTTAAAATTTTAGTATAAATTGTTTTTAAATAATATAATAATATATTAATAATATATATTTTAAATTAATTAAATTTTTTATTATTATTATTAAAAATTTACAATCTTAATTATTTTTAATATAAACAAAAAAATAAAGATAAATAAATTATAATATTATTTATAAAAATAAATAAATTTAAAATATATTTATTTTTAATTAAGTAATTTGTGATAAGTAAATATATTTTTTTATAATTTTATTACAAAGTGAAATTACTGAAAAGAGCCCGAACGTAACTAAAACAACCCAGTTGATCTTTTTTGTAGGGCAGCGGACACATGTGGAAATGACCAATGTAGCCCTAATTAATTTTGTGTGATGCGGCCGTGGCTTATAGAATCCTTGATCGAAACTGCACATCAGCTACTTGACTGCACGTGACTGGCCGCGTCCTAAACAACGTATAGAACGGGCAGACGTTTGACCAGTCTTTACATCATGTGAAACATCTTGCCACCTTTTTCCACTGTTTCAGCTCAAGAGTGGATTGAACACGCCACCTCTCTTTTGTTCTGTGGTTGTAAATTTAACATTTTGTCCCTCTGCGGATCCTTCCATGTTGTCTCTGCCGCTACGACTGTTCAAGTATCTCTCTCCCTCTCTCTTTCATTGGGAAATTGGGGGTAAATAATTCTTCAAATGACAGAAACATCCTCCCAGAACCGCAGTTTAAACAAACAATGTTAGTGTTTTTCTTGAATTTTCACTTCGCTGCTTGGCCCTGCAAGCAAAAATTAGGTTGCCCTTTGCTTCCCAGCCCAGGTACAAATTCTTGTTTGCCTTTACGTGCATGGTGAGGGAAGTTCAGGCTTCGAGAAAAAGAGCCAAAGCTACCACACATAGACGTGATAATTATCATTCTTATGGGGTATGCATTCATATTGCTTTAAATCGCAATCAATCTCTTCTCTGTGTCATCTCCCCACTTACCAATTGAAATACTGAATAACGCCAACATGCACAGTGCAATTTGAAGTTTAATCAATTACCCTCCACACTATACAATCAAAATTTTCAATTATTTTCTTATTCGCTTTAAATTTTATATTTATATTTTAAATTTTACAATAAAAAACTCATCCAAGCTTTGTATTCCACCCACTCCACATCTTACACCTCGTCTGTGTCTTCCATGTTCCAACCAATCTTGATCCTCCAGAAGAAAAACAATATATACCACACGTAAATCAGGACTTGGCTAAGATGTGGAACAATAAGGTTTAAGACGTGGAGTGTGTGGAATGCACAGCTTGGCTGGATTTCCTGCTGTAGAAACAAGCCAAAGTGGACTGTGACAAAACACACACAGTAAACAATAGAATAAACGTGAGTGTTTATAAAGCAGGCTGATTGTTCTGAGAACGACAAAATTAAGGTCTTCGATGATTAGCACATGTCAATTGTAATTTAGTCAAAGAAAGTCAGCAATTTTAGGAATACAAACAAATTACATGGTTGATGATCATCGTCATTATCACCTGCTTATAGTATTTGTAATTTGTCAGCAATTCTCATGGTCGGCGACTAACTCTCAACTGCTTTCTCATTCTTGGCGTTTCACTTTTTGTTACAACCGAGGAGAACATGTTTCAACCTCCGTTACTTCAACAGACGTTATGTGACGTCCGTTATAACGGGGGACCAGAGTAGCTGAAACGACAGACGGAAATTTCAATCAAGGGAACATGGCTATTAGTAGCTTCGGTGAACATTTTGTTCAGACAATCATATTTAAGTAGAAATATTAAGATTGCTTAAATGCCTGCCAGTTTTGGGACATCCATAGCGTGCATGGTAAGTGAAGTTAACGGCAACGCAAGCTAAGCCTCAGCGAGGGCTATTATTGTTCATCTTCCTCAAGATTAACTAATGTTTGAGCCACTGTAAGTCGTAATCATATCTGTATTCTTGGTGTGTGTGAATTAATTAAAGGGAGAATTCAACAATGACAACTGTATGAATTATCTATTTAGAGATTAATTAGAATAATTTTATGTTAATTTGTCGTAACAGAGACCGTTGATTTGTTGCATTGGAAACAATTATTCAAGATGTGTTAGAAGGTGCGCTCTGCAAAAAGTATTTTTCAATCACTTTTGATGAATGAAGACTTGACTAAGATACATGCATGTCAAATTGGGGTAGTCAAAAGTTTCGTTCTTTATTTTTTGACTATGATATGTTGCATGTCCCTTATATAGGTCAGGTTCCGAAGCCTGAGGGTACTATCATCCCCCCTTTTTTTTTCAAGTTTTTTCGAGAATTTTTAAAATTTTTTATATATTTTTTAAGTATTATTTATTATATATTTTAAATTTTTATTATTATATTTTAAATAATATTTATAATCTATTTTATATATTTTAATAATTTTTCCTTTGTTTTAAATTTTATAATTAATATTTCAAGCCTGTATGCATAAAACAAAAAGAGAATAATAGTATCCAATAGTTGGCAACTAATTTTCTCTTATATTCTTTAATTCGAAATAGATAACTTAAAAGATTTAAAATATAAAATTTAAAATAATTAATAAAAAAATTAAAAATACATAACATAAAAAATTAAAATAATAACATAAAATTTAAATAATTAATATAAAAATTAAAAAATTAAATATATTTTTTATATTTACTATATTATAATAAAAAATAATTAACTTATATAAGAGTACTTACCCACCGATTATTTCTTTAAAGGGTAATTAATTAATTAAAAGTTACAGGACCATGCACAAAAGCATCAACAATTAAGGCATTAGTCTATAATGTAGCCAAATTCTAGCATTACGAAATTGATTTTGACATAAAACCCAATTTAAATCATCATCGAATGTCTTCATTTACATTGCATATATTAGGCAGTAAAGATCCCAATTTAATTTATTTGCACTTTCAAATCTTACTCTAGATGTAACACGTTCTAGAAGTGAATTACCTCATATTGCAATCAATCTGTCAAAAATTGCAACTCTAAAATTAATTAAATTAATAAATAAAAAATTCATGAAAAGTTTCCCTTTCAAAATGACCTTTGCAGAACAAAACAATCAGTGTCATTTAACAAAGACTACAAGCCAATGCATGAATATGAAACCATGTGGCATATTTGCATATGCTTATAACACAGTGTGAAATTAATTAATATTATATAATTTAAGAAACAAAAGCCTGACTACTAGCTGTAGGCAGGACGGTTCTCCCTATTGTTGGAAAGTATAATTTTGATTAAATTTAATTTTAAATTAAAAATAAAAATAATATATAATTATTTTTATATTTAAAATTTTAATTTAAATAAAAATTCATCCCAATCAGCGCCTTACTGCCTATTTTAAGGTTATTAAAATTTTAGTGCTCTAGCCGATGGCCTGTTCGAAGACGACCACTCCAACAACAATTTGCTACAGTCCTTCTGTAGTCTTAAAACTCATGCATGAATCTCAATAGAAACTGGTGTAATAAAACGTCATCGTTGAGAGCGCCATGTTATCTAACATGGTTCCCTGTCATAGTTTTGTCGTTGACATTGAACCACAAATAAATCAATCAACTGTGCGTTGGTATAAAGAGCTGCGTAATCTAATAATAAAAATGGTCATGATAATAATAAAAAAGGTTGACTTAGGGGGAAACATACAAAACACGGTGACGGAATCTGGCCGTCCGAAAACCGACAGGCCAATATTCTTGTAAGAGAAAATTGAAAGGGTCGGGATTAGGTTTGGGTTAGCAAGCAATATGTTGCATCATGCCATGTATTAAAAACAAAATCCTGATGCTTGGTCGGCATCTAATCTTATTGAACATCGCGTAATGTCAATAGACTATCTATTACTCAATCATCCCAAAATAATTTTCTCGGGATTTTTTCTCTTTTCCTTTTTTCTTTTAATGCCTTTTACTGCTCCACTTTCTACAATGGAAGGTCAATACATTAAGTTCCGCCACCGATGCAAGTTTGTTGAAGAATGAAAGAAATCCTGGCATATTACAGTACATCTATTCTGTTTGGATGCTGAGAAAAAGAGACTGATTACACATAGGAGGATGAGAAAATTTAACTCTTGACTCCATGTTTTAGCTCTTAAAAAGTTAGGATTTAGTATGTGACAAAAAGAGTAGGATTTTTTTTTGATTGATTCAAACAGATTTTAAAACGCGACACGATTAATAATGAATAATTTAAATAGTATCTTAAATTTTTTAATTTATATTATAAAATATAAAATTAATTTATAAATTTTATTAAAATATAATATAAATTATTTATCATTAATTATATTATTTTGTTAAAAATTAAAAAAAATATATCAAAAAAATTTAATATATCATAAAATAAAAATAATTAATTAGTGTAATAAATAAATTAATTAATATTTCACTTAATAATTAAGTACTAAAATAAATCAAAGATAAAAAAAAGGTAATTAAACAAAGTAATGGATGGTTGAGATTAGGTGTATTAGTGAACAAATCAGACTGGTGATAATTGCTTACGATTCCATGATAAGTGCATAATTGTAGTCAGATGGGCAATTAAGCTGTATCTAATCCTGCTGGTCGCCATGATTATGATTAAAAGCAAAAGGTATCGCGATATAAAAGACGGCTTCTTAACATATATTATATATATTATTGTAAAATATAAAATATAAATATAAAAATTAAAATAATTAATATAAAATTTACAATATTTTAAAATATAATTATAAAATTTAAAACAATTAAATATAAATTTTTTAAAAAATAAATATATTTTACATCAACATACTAATATATACACGTGAATTTAGATAATTTTTAACAATTTAATTTTGAATTAGACATTTAATGCTAATTTATTAATAATTATGTATTATTTCATATTTTAAATATTATTAATTTTTTAATAATTAAATTTATAAATATGGTTGACTTTTTAATATTCGACCGTTCTTTAATATTGTTCTACCGGTTATGTTTATTTATGTACATTGTATAGTAATCCAATCTTTTTCAGTATCATGAAATGATGTTTGAGTCAAAGGAAAAAAATTAGACGGGGCAGGGGGATGGGATGCTCAGTTTACAAGCAAGGATGTTTGATGAATCTAAGGCTCTTAAGTGTTCCGGATGTAGTCATAATAACTGATGATGTCCGAGCAAGAATTGCAAATTCAATGCTGCGAACATTGATTGATTATATGTAAGCAGTTTCAACCAGAGTTTGATTCTGACGGTGATATCTGATTTAAGGGCAATTGACCCTACAAAGTTGGGTGAATATAGGCTGTATGCACTTAGTTTTAGGGCAATATCTGATCTGAATATTGATATTCCAGCAATCCCATTTTAACAGATCTTGCAATCTGCACATCATCTCCAGATTTGCCGCTAATGCGATAACATCAAAACGAACTACAATTCACATATTGGGGGCCCAGAAGGTGGATAATCCGACAGAATTATCTTTCCTTTTGATGTTTGTCAAAGTTGTTACAGTAATTATGGCGGCCAAATGTTGAATTATTTAGTACTTCCAGGACGAACTCAACAGGAGTGCAGCTGTTTTCAACCTCGCAAGTCAATGATGCCAAGAACTGGGTCTTCGCTTGTTGACTCCGCAACCATGGAGAGATGACAGAAAGGAGAAGCAGAAAGTGACAAAACAAAAGAAACCATTGCTTATGGTGAAGGCCGGCGATCGAAGCTGCTGCTTGTTGTCATCTGTGAGTCATAATTCTCGTGTGGACATTACTAATTAGCAGACTGTTTTCTGATATAATTCCCAGAAGACATAATTACAGTACTAATAGCAGCCACATGCCCAGCACTGCATGAATAAAAAGTAGAATAGGAATCCAAAGCATACTCTCACTTGTAAAAGATTTTGCCAAAACCCTGTCAAACATGTTTCATATTGTTGTTAGACCTGAAACATTCACTAATTACTTCGCAGATATTAAGGCTAATTATCTGAACTTGGCGTAATCCAGTGGTTAAACAAAACCCACTTACAGATATTGTGACAATCTTGCTGGTAATGCTACCAAACTGGATCTCCTGGTCGGTGATTCACCCGGTAGAGAAAACTGTAGTTGATTTTGTATCTAATTTAACTGAACACAAAACTCCTTGTCTTGCTAATGGAAAGCATAACAATGGCACTGTAAAATCATGCTCGCCACCGTTTTCTGGACATATATAATCTTTGTAATCAGCAACTGTTTGCTTCATATTACGTGTTAAGTTATTTATAACAAGTCCACTCGTGTAAAATCGATACTAAAACAGACTTTTCACGTGGATAAAACCGCATAATTTGTATAACAAGACGAAGAGTCACCCAAGGGTCCGAAAATTTGTATTAGTTTGCCCCCGGAAGGCGTTAAAAGTTGGGAGAAAGACGATACATATGATATTGAAAGAGGGATTGAAGTTTCTAACAATAGCAAAATGTGTTGGATTTTCTTCAGGAATTGCCGGGGACAAGCGGATGGATAAAGACAGAGAGTTTTGCGTTAGTGGGCCTCAAAGTTTATCTACGTCATAGCCGTGCAAATGGGGGGTTCTGATTTTGCCTCGGAAATGAAGATAAGAACCAAGCTGTTGTGTCCAGTTTTCAGATTTTGACATCCTCCTCTTAGCAAAGCCAAGAGTCCAAGAACAAATTTTAACTATTGAAAAAAATGGTTCTTATCTGAGTCTTTTATTTATTAGTATAAAAATTGAGAATGACCCTTTTAACCAGTGAATTTTTTGAAGTTTTTAAAATTTTCAGTAAATTTTTAAAATATATTCTTATCAAGTCTAATATTAAATTAAGAAATAAATAATAATATTTAATTAATTTAAAATTTAAAATTTTAATTTTAAATTAAATATTAAAGGTTTTAACTTATCTATCTGTGTCCCTGTTCTGTAACCACCCTGCTTTCATATCACTTTGTTTCTTCCTGTGGGTGGGGGGGAATGGTGTGGGGCTTTTGGGAATGCAACAGCGTGCAAGCGCATGCTTTTGGGCCCAGATGCAGCATATGATGTCCACTACTTTGTGGGCTAATTCAAAGTCCAATGCGAAGAAAATGATTCGAGAGAAATAGTTGATTTGGATGGCAAAGTGGGAAAGACCAGCCGAATTCCGACCACAAAATTAAGAGAGAGAGGAGGCAGCAGTGTGATTTTACTATATTAATATATTAATAAAATTATTTAATTAATAAAATAAAAAATATTTATTAGTAATAAATAAAAAAATAAAAAAAATTTATAAATTTTTAATTATATTAATTAAATAATAAATTTTTTTATTATTTTATTACCAATTATTAAAAAATATTTTTCTCTTATCTCATTAATTAAATAGTCTCGCCATATCAATAATATTAATATAACAAAATCGTCTCACTTAAAAAAAGTCAAAAAAAATTTCGTAAAATTTTTTATTATATTAATTAAATAATAAAATTTTTTATTATCTTTTTTATCAACTACTAATAAATATTTTTTTTTTCATCTCATTAATTAAATAGTCTTACCATATCAGTAATATTAATGTAATAAAACCGACTCACTTAAAAGAAATTAAAAAAATTTAAAAAAAATTTCATAAAATTTTTGATTTTTTTTTCTTTTCGTTAATTAAATAATTTTATATATTAATACAACAAAACTGTTTCCCTTAAAATCTCCTCCATCAATTAAACATTTGCAGCGTGAGCGGAGGAAATACAATTGGCAGTGAACTACAGTAAGAGTAATTTTATGTAATTTAGTGACAGAAGTGCCTAGGGATCGTACAATGCAGGCTCATTGGTTGCATACCGATATTTTAAACCATGAACGAAATGAACTTTCGATGTGAACCACAAGCTCGAGATTTAATCCAAGCAAGCAGAAAAATACGAGGTGGAAGAGCATGATATTAGATTCTGTATGCCACATGGCAATGCATAAGCCGATTACACATCCACTCTGCGATCCTTTAAGATAAGCCACTGCATACATTAACAGGTCTGTATCTAGTCATTTGGATACACACCAGTCAAATTAGGTGGAAAGCCGGCAAAATGGCTTCTGTTTGTGCTTCTTCTGCTATTGCAGCTGTTTCCATCTCGTCTCACAGGCAAGTTAATTCTCTTAACACCCAACTCCCATTTTCAGCTAATCAGGCTAGAATTTTTATAGTCAATCGTGGGAATTTAGAGAATTATTTGTGATGAAATGTGATGAGATGAGATTGAGACAATGCAGGCAATCATATTTAGTGAAAGTAATGATCTGCGTAAGTTAACATTGCAGTTCCCAGAAGAGTGGATATGTAGTGGGATCAACAAAGGCTTCTTTCCTTAGTGGGAAGAAACTGAAATTGAGAAAGTATGCAGCACCAGCTGGAGCACGATCGGTTTCAGTGAGCGCAGTAGCTGCTGATCCTGACAGGCCTCTGTGGTTCCCAGGCAGCACCCCTCCTCCATGGCTCGATGGCAGGTTCGGTCAACTGAAACTCTTATCTTCGATCTATAATCTCTCTTTGGTTCCCTTCTAAGGTTCAAATACCATGCTTCACAGAAGTTTATTTAAATATTTCTTGCATTGTCTCGCATGCAGCCTCCCTGGAGACTTTGGGTTTGATCCTCTTGGTCTTGGTAAGATATTAAGCTAATGCAGATAAGCCATCACGCAAATTTACGTAAAAAGAGTGATTATAATTCATGTTATAACGGGTCTTTAACAGGATCTGATCCTGAGACTCTGAGGTGGAACGTGCAATCAGAACTCGTTCACTGCAGATGGGCAATGTTAGGAGCTGCTGGAATTTTCATTCCAGAATTCCTGACAAAGATTGGAATCTTGAATACTCCTTCCTGGTACGCTGCTGGAGAGCAGGAATACTTCACAGACACCACCACCCTCTTCATCGTGGAGCTGATTTTCATCGGCTGGGCCGAGGGCAGACGGTGGGCTGACATTCTCAAGCCAGGGTGTGTAAACACAGACCCAATTTTCCCCAACAACAAGCTCACCGGAACCGACGTTGGTTACCCAGGTGGGCTATGGTTTGACCTACTTGGCTGGGGAAGCGGTTCTCCTGAAAAGATCCAGGAATTGAGGACAAAGGAGATCAAGAACGGACGATTAGCCATGCTGGCTGTGATGGGCGCATGGTTCCAACACATTTACACAGGCACTGGCCCGATTGACAACCTCTTTGCTCACCTTGCTGATCCTGGCCATGCCACCATTTTTGCTGTAAGTACAAATTACAATACTCGCTGTGATAATCTGTTGCAGAAAATGATTTTAATCGGTTGTGGTCTATTTCAGGCCTTCACCTCTAAGTGAGATTAGCAAGAAGACAAGGACTTGTGAAGCCAGGGAGAAACATTGGGGAAATTTGGACCGAGAAGTTGAAAAGAGTACTGTTGTGGTTTTTCATTAATTGGGAAGTTTGTGCAATTAGTACTCTTTGTATCAATGTCCTCCATCTATGTCTTCCTGCGATGTACATTTTTAACTTGTGTGATCACTTTGATGCCCGATGCCATGAATATAAATTCAGGTGGAAATGAAAAAATTGTCTATAAACACAGCAGAATACCTGAAGAATAGGATTATCCTAATCATATATAATATTTGGCTACTTTCAGTCAAACAAACTCCAATGTTATGTCATAAAAAAAAAAAAAAAAACTCTTAATTCTAGATTTTAAGCTAACAGGGATCATATCTCAGTTCTAACACTGTTCCTATTTTCATGTGAACAAAATTGTAAGGCCCCTGCCAAATGGTAAAACTGTCTGTTCGGAACCGCGAATGAGAATGAGGCTATTGGCCCTTAAAATATGCACACTGACTGATTATTTACCTCAAGTCTCCTTAAGAGAAAATGCAGAACCCACGAAACGAGGGATTTGAAAGATATAAAAATAGGAATAGTAATTAATTTTGATTTGCCTCGATTGCATGAAAAGAATGTGCAAAATTCGTTAAGAGAACGTGTGGAATCCATGAACGGAGTACTTAAAAGATTTAAAAATAGGTATGTTAACTAATTTTGATTTGCCATGGCTTGTTTAGAGAACGTGCAAAATTCACCGATGGACACTGTAAGCAGATTTAAAAATAGAGAAAATTTTAAGTTAAGAAGTAATGTTGCAAGTAAGATTATTTAATTAATAAAATAATAAATTTTTTATTATTAATAAATAAAAAATTTAAAAATAAATTTTATTTTTAATTAATGTGATAAAAAAATTTATATTTTTAATTTTTTTAATTTATTATTAATAAATAAATTTTTTTTTTCGGTGATTAAATATTTAATTATATTACTTATATTAATGTAATAGAATCGTTTTATATAAATTTTTTAAAATATATATATACTAATTAATTTTAATTTGTCGTGATCTTACGAAGAGAACATACTACTTCAATACTAAACATATTTTTATATCAAAATGATTAAATTTTCTTTATGATAGAACACATGAAACTAAAATATCACGCGTTATTTGTGCTCCAACTGGTATATTCGAAACTCTGATTTATTTATTCATGCTATTTTATGCAGTTACACTATAAACAATTTAATCGCCTCTTCCTAGCCTTTAAAACTAACACATCAAACATGCAATTCAATGTGTCTTTCCTTGTGGAGTGCTTATTTACATGGAAGTTCACTTCATCAACTAATTGGCACTAGCTAAAAAGAAAAATCCACTCAAATAAAAATGTGTGGTGGACCAAAACTTGCTTAATTTGTTGATTGGTTACATTTACTACAAGCTCCCCACTTCAAGTCTGCTAAAATTAAATTCCAATGCAACTTGTTTGTTTAATTATTTACTTAATTGCACATGTACTCTTTTTGAAGGATTGATATATTTTTAAAAAATTTTAATTATAAAATAATTAATAAAAATTTAAAATATATTAACAAATAAAAAATAAAATATTTAAAATATAAATAAATAATTTTTTTAAAAAAAAAATATATAAATTTCTTTTTATAAATATATTTTTTTAAAAGTTAAAATATTTTAAATAACTTTTTACGAAGAAAAAATTCTGATTTTTTTATTTCTTCTTTATTTACCACTCACAAATACGATGATATTACATGAACAATAACTGAGAATTTGTAATGCAATTTTCTAACATCTAAAAACTCTGAAAAATTAATTATACAATGAACATAGAGAAGCGACTGAATTGGGAAGAAGAAGCACGCACCAGCCACAGATTAAATTATAAACTCGTTTCTTTATAAACGAAGAGTAATGCCATTTGCAATTACAAACTGGTAATTCCCCACCTCTCTCTTCTCTTCAGCTATCAGTACCAAATTATATTATGCTTGAAGATTTAAGTATGACAGAAACAAAAATAAGTCGTAATTAAGCCACACACGGCTCACGATTGTCGGTTTGAAGGCCGCACAGAGAGCTGAACAGGGATGGGTCGACCGGTACCGGTACCTCCACAGCTGCTACAAGCCATCCTTCCCGACCCGGCGCAAGTTCGGCATCCGACATCACCATCAGACCATCGCGTGCACATACACGTAACTCGACCCGTTCCGTTGCAACTGGGACATCTGGAAAACGGGCCGGCCATGGGTTTCTGGTCCATGACGGATTTGACCAGAACCGCCCCGGCCAACACGCTCAGACCCGTCGCAAGCTGAGTCAACACGAGCGGACCCATGTAGTTGATGAACCGGCGAATGAATACACAGAGGAACAAAGACGAGGTAGGAAGAGAGAGAGAGGGAGAGAAACGATCTTTCCGGGTGATTCAAGTGGCGTTGCTTGTACATTTTGTGGGAATCTAAAAAGCGGTGATGGGTTTGAACACGTAGTCGTACTAAAGCATTGGTGGCTTGTGGGGGGTGTCGTTTTGGAGTTTAGCGAAGATGTTTCCAATTTGTTGTTGCTTTGCTTATCTCTCTTGTGCTCCTCTTACTTGGATTATGATTGAATGCTTGTCTTAGTGGGATTTCTCTAGATTCTAGTTTGAGTACGTTTTTTTTTTTGTGGTGGTTGTGCGTACATACTTGTTTGCACATTATTGTTACATGAACGGTTGTAAATGCATCATAATTTCTAGTTGACACGTTTGATCTGTGATTTGGAATAGATAAGGCTTGAACATGAACCAGGACCACGCAGCTTTCTTACCTCTTGTTTTTTATTTCAATCATTTATAAATATATGAAGTAAAGTTTACTCTTCTTTAAGATTTAGCATCAAAGCTTGATGTTGCAAGTGTTTGCTTGTTTAATTTCCTTTCATTTTTTTTAACAAATTAAGTTTTAATCTAATTTATAAAATGTATTCTTATTTAATTTAATATTAAATTAAAAATAAATAAATAATAATATATAATTAATTTTGACAACTTAATCAATTACTTGGTACCCCACCAGGGCTACCACCGTTCGGTACCATCCAACATTACCAGAGGAAGCTCTTACAAACCCGTTGAGCAATTTTCTCTATTGGTTCCTGTGATCAGTCTGCCTGAACAACGCATCACTTTATTTTTCTTTGCATTTTTTCATATGTATAGAACAGATTATAGATGTTTGTAGTAGCACAAAAGAACAAATTTTATGAGCATTACAGCGCATTACAGCAGGACCAATACAACTTGCAAGAGGTGGCTAAATCCTGCCGTTGACATGACTTAAAAATCGTTTTCAACGGTTTATAATGTGAATCAATGCACCGGCAATGACAACTATAGTTCAGTTTGTACTTGATATTTCTTCCAATCAGACAAATCCAATCCACCTCCCATCTCCTGAATCGGTGATATCATCACATTCACATTTCCATTTCTTCCCAAGCCGCCCATATGATATATTATTGTAAATGGTCCTTTGCAACCCCGTAATGTGAATGAACGAAGTTGGTAAAGCAGTTGTACTACTTTCTTTGTAGTTTCCAAATCCCATCGTTTGTTCTTCTTCCATGGAAAAAAGTGCAGTAATTCTCAGTCAACTACGTAAAAAAAATAGGTATTCTTAAAGACTAACCTTCTTCTGGACTCGGTTTTGAAATCAGATTGCTTTGACTTCTCTTTTTCTGCTACAACTTTACTTCTACCCCAACAGTGACTAGAGAGGTTTGAAATCAATGCCGAGTTCCTTTAGTGTGGGGAAGCATTGGTTGGTGGGGATGCCCCGCAGCCTTCAAACTGTAGCCCAACCTTTCAATTTTTGTAGCAGTTCGCATTTGAACATTGAGACAGCAAGAGAATTGAAGAGTTAACCCAGGGAAAAGATAGCAGAGGTTACGTCACTTGATTGAATCTTCAGATAAAAATTCAATCAGAATAAATTGCCTACTGCTTGTATTTATCATTGATACATCCAAATGGTATAAAAATGTAAAGACAAAAATGATGAAATATAACCTTGTCTAGAGAAAAATGAGATGAAGATGACTTGAAAGTCACAAAACCAGCAGCAAGCTGTTGGTAAGATTACCGTGGCAACGTATTCACAAGTCATCTTCTGCTAAGCTCTATGAACCCAAATATCAGATTAAACCTCACCCACTGTTTGCATTATCTTCAACTTCGCTGAACATAGGCAAAGTGCATTCATTGTTCTTTGTTTCATGCATATAGTGTCTTAGTTGCCTTCAAATCATTGGTCCTCTGTTCTCTAATTGGTGTGACCTCAAACTTATGTATATTAAAGAGACATACTTAAATTTATAGTGAGATGAATGATACTCTCAAAACACTTGTCTGATGTTGAGGTTGATTCTCAAAGTTCTGATATATTCTAAGGATAGATGATCATCTTCATAAGAGAACTGCAAATCAAGAGGGGAAATTTCGGCATTTTCTTTGTCTGTAAAAATCTGGAGTACCCCTGCAATATTGGAGACCAATAGCCAATAGCCAATAGCCATGTCATGTTATGCTATAAAAAGATGCCTACATTTTCAAGAGTCAACATTCAATTTACATCATCACAACTGATTCAAACTGCAATATGATACTTGTATTAGTCAATGGACTAAAATTTAGGCAAAATGATGTTGAAAAATAAAGCTTTAACAAGACACTGTCTTCCCTTAAATTACAAAGGTCATAAAACCATCAAAATTCTTTGCATTTACAAGTGCATGTTGTATGTTGTCCCTCTTAAAAAAAGATTCTGATGTCTTTGATTGGGAAATTTGACTTATGTTGAAAGTTATTATCAAATATCTCCCTTATTCTCACTGAGACCATTATCTATGGACACAAAGGCAGCACAGATTGTAACCAAAAAAAATAAACTGTACACGAAACAGAGTTCTAGTTCTACGACTTTATGATTTAAATGTGAATCCTATGCACTAGACCATCAATTATAAATTACCGGGCTTAATACACTTAACATGAAAACATTCCCTTGCTTCTCCAGCAATAAGGACAGCATCACCACTTTGGAGAAACATTGGCAATGGTGGGTCCCTCTGGACTTACCTCCCGAAAGGAAAATGGCCTTGCAACCCAGACTGAATAGAAATTAAAACTAACCAAAGTAATGTTATCCCCTTATCTTTCTTCTTCCCTTTTTGCATCAAAGAGTATATAAACATCCAGGGTAGGGGAGTGAAAGATTAGAATACCTCATGCTGTCAATAGTTTTGCTCCAAATGTCATCCAAATGGGCCCCAAGTGCATCACCTGAAAAGAGAAAAGAAGAGTAAAAAACACAATAGAGAGGGAGAAACGACTCTGCCTTAATAATGCAGGTAAAGTAGTAGAACAGTTATAAAGTTTATCAGCTTGTCCATTCTTACATCTAAAAGTAGCTAACATCAACTATGACATGATTGAGTTTTAACCAATATTAGAGTTGAGAACCATAGGCAATGTTTAATATATGATTTTCTTTTCCTATTCATTCTCTGATGGCAAAAATTTTAATATAAAATAGACAATAAACAACCCTCAAGATGCAAACTTTTTGGTATTAAGTACCCAATCCAAAATAGTTTATTGTTGAAGCTTCAGGCTGAAATTATTCTCTACTGGGCATTGCAGGTGCAGCTAGTCTTTTAGCCAGTTGACAGAGTGCATCAGGGATCTTTTATGCGGGAGAGACACACCGTAGTCTCGATATAGCATCAAATACATAGCTTTAGAACATAATTTGAAATAGCCTGTTACTTTCAGAGAGTAATATGGATTTCATATATTTGCCAGCTGAATGCAGAAAGCATTCTAGATTATGTATAGACATTTGCAGGAGATCTGGAATCAAATCCTAAAGTGCATAAACTTAATGCTGGTTGAGTATAGTGTGTTTGGCTCTAGACAAGCTAAAGATTCTTGTAGTAAAGAGAGAGAAACTCGACTATACTATATTAGATCATCACATAAAACAAAATTCAAATCTAACAAAGTCAATGTGGGGTAGTAATTATTAACAAGAAAATTTAAATGAAAATTTGACAAAAATCTAGTTTTTAATTACCTTGGACCACTCAAATTGTAAGCCGAGGATACTCCACCGCTACTTCTGCAGCAGAACACTGTAAGCAATTGATATGCATGTCTTTCCTCTCAATTTGGCTATATTTTCCTCAAAAAATTTCAATCCATGAGCATCTCCATTGCTAACATATGCATTAGCTCCTAGATCCAAACTAACAAGTGAACTCTTCTCGACCAATATTTTCTTTTCTTTTACAGCATCGAATAAGTCATGTATTGGCCCATAAATTGCATTGTGATTTGTTCTGTTAGGAGGCTGAGGGAAGCTTGTTAAACTCTCCCTTATCCATTGGCATTGTTCTTCTATAGTCAAAGCACCTAGAATGAAATAAAACCCTGCATTGCAAGCACAAGAATTGAAAACTGCTAACAACAATGAAATGGATCCCTTCATTATTGATAAAATTCTAGGCATAAAATCTATTTGAAAAATGTAGCTGAAACACTACAATGTTAAACAGCATCCACAATCATATGCATATAGCAATCAATAATTTAATACTTGCAAATAAACAAGAAGCTGTACTTATGTCATATTCATGATTTGCATTCAGAATTCATGTTCATCCATTTACTGCAATTCAATCACTGACTTTTACACTAAGAGACCACCAACATAGAGAAATTTAAAATTTAATATATGGATACCAGGGTGATTTTCCAAGCAGAAAATTGAACGCCTGAAACCGCATTGGAAATCGAGAATTCCTGGAGGAAGTTGGCCAATCTGAATGTACGAATCTAGAACAGACTTGAAATCCAAAATCTCAGACAAATCAACTTGTTTCGATTGTTTTTTTTCCTGTGAAATTGAAATAAAACGTGAGAAAATGCGTTCATATCTAAAAGAACAAGAATTGGAATAAGGTCATTAGTGGGCCACTTTTTCGAAGATTTTTAAGTATCATCGTTATACAGATTGTACTTCTTGTCTGCTCTCCTGAAAACTGTTCGCTCTGCATCGTCGGATATTTGATCGATTCCGTACATCTCACTCGTCTGGCCAAACCGGCGATTCAAATGGCAATTGCGGGAAGGAATCAAATTTTGCCGATTTCCGGAGTCAGGGTTCTGATTAGTGTTTCTAACGAGTCGTTTAGTGGCAAGAGCATAACTGAGTGAATGACCCAAGGAAAGCTACATACGAAAAAATAACTAAAAATCTGAAAATTAAAAAAACTAACTCAAACTGACGAACATAAAGACCATTATACCCGTAAAGATGCTAACACCGATTGACCAAGGGTTGAAAAATAGCCAAATGCTGTGGCTATAGATCATATTAATATCAATTTTTTGTATTTAAAATGTCAAAATTTCCCGACAAACAAAGCACAAGAGATGATTAACGTTTTCTATTCATGATTAAAACAGGAATACGGTGTCGTTCCTAGATTTAGGGATATAAATGCATTGTTTCTTTTTCCGCGCCACTATCACACAAAAACACAAAGAACACCTTCTTAATTGAGGCTATGCTGTTTAAAGTGTGTCTTCAATTGTCTTTTCAATTAAAATGAGCACCCGCCACGTTAATGTGGATGGTGCCCCTATCATTATCTGTGATTCCGATAAAAAATTCTGATAACTGAATGGTTAGTGGCAACCAAGGGATATAAATACATTTAACTCTGAACGTTGAGAAAATTTTTCTATCCATTATAGAAATGGCGTGCAGGACGGTGTTGCGCTGCGGGTTCTTAACGGAGCCTTTTCGACCTTTGCATCAGAACCGAGCTCTGTTTTCTTTTCCATTAACGACTGTTGCATTTTCTTCCTCAGCTAGTTTGATTTGCCGTAATTATGGAACAATTAGGGCTTGGAACTTCCATTTTGCGAGACGAACTCATCTTAAGTGCTCGCATGACGAAAGCCAATCATCATCAGAGGACGACAATGAGCAAGGTCCGCCTCAAGAAGCGGTACTTAAAGCCATTTCAGGTTCGTCTTTCGCCGTTATGTTTAACAGCTATTATTATTATTATTATTATCATCATCATCATCTAATTCAGGTTAATTTCGTGCGTATTAACTTGAACGGCGTTTGTTTTCGAGCGGAAAGAATTTTTCAAAGTCTAAGATACAAGTTGTAGTTGTTAGATATGATTCGAATACAATATCGTAGAAAACAGCTGAAATAATTTCTCGGTCTTTTAAAATTTTAAAGTAGTTTTCATGATTGTTTACAAATACTGTTGAATACTCGTAATCAATGCGTATTTTCATATTTGTTGTTTCCCTTGGATTTAGAAAAAAATATATATATGTATCAAACAGACTCTTCATTTATTAGTTATTGCCAATTAAAATAAATAAGATGATGAATGGTTCATTGAATAGGAATGTCTTTTTTTGTTTATTATAATAAATTCTGATATGATATATGTTTGTTACTGATTCGGAGTTGATATTGGATCTAGAGGTATCTAAGGTGGAAGGGAGGGTAGGACAGACGACAAATGTTGTAATAGGAGGTACGGTAGCTGATGATTCTACTACTCAATGGCTTGAGTTGGATCAGAAGGTAAAATAATTTTTTTTGCCTTCGCCAGGAATTTAAATAAATGAAGTGTAGTCTAAGCTTTGTGGCTGATTCACCTGGATTGCAGGATGTATTATCCTCTGATTACTTGGCCAATATTATCTTGTCATGATGGTGATATTGTTATGCCAGGTTAACTCGTACCCAACAGTTAGAGGGTTTACAGCAATTGGAACCGGTGGTGATGACTTTGTGCAAGCTATGGTTGTTGCTGTTGAATCTGTCATTCAAAAGCCTATTCCCAAGGTATGTTACAATTAATTAATTGATGAACTACTATGCAAAAGACAGAGTTGAGGTGACAATTTAGTGACAGGATTTGGTGTTTGGCATGGTTAATCTATTCTTATAATTTGTTGTGTAAGTGTTTGATTGTTATTTATAACTTAAATACAGAATTTTAATATAGTTTTTCTTTTTCAAGTAAATTGTTAGCATTTTGAAGTTGTAATGTTTGTACTTAATTTGTACTTGAGTTCAATAAATCGTGGAATGGGATGATAAATTATAACAAAAACAAGTTTTGTGAGGAATGGATGATTGATTATCGACCAGCTAAGATCTGAAAGTAGAACCTTCTGACAATGTTAGATTCAGGCCTGCAGTGAGACAAATATAGCTTATGACAAAAATCTTCTGCTGCTGCATGTTGATATCTGTAAATATGTGGATCAGATAAAAAAATACATCACATCTATCATAGATAAGATGGGACTATACTTTGTTTCTGAATTATATAACTTTTTAGTGATTTGAATTAAGATCTGTAGGCATCTGATAGAACAAAATTTAGGTGGTCAATGTGAGGCTGAACAGTCATTGGTCATGCTAGATACAACATAATGTGAAGGTTTTTGTCAAACTTTCACAGCATATTTTGGGAGACAGAAGTTAAAAAGTAAATAAGTAATGGAAATACAAAGAATGATTTTGCTTCATAGTGATGAGAATAACTAAGGCTTCATTTGGTATTGTGGTGATTTCACTTAACTTTAGAAGCAAAGTTAAAAAGATGTTTAGTAACACTAACTTTTAGTAGGACCCACCTATATTTACGCTAGTTTTAACCTTTAGTGCTTCCATCCAACAATAGTTGTAATTCAAAAGTCATCACTACTTAAAACAATGCTCAAAATACATTCCATTAATTGCTTAGGATGGTGTCTTAAAAAAATGCAAATTGGATGGGTACAATAAACTTAGAATAGCTTATGTAGAATTGTTCAAAACTTGATGTTTTGGGCTTTAAGGAAAGTGATTTTGGTTAGGAGTTCTGAATTCATAAATTCTAATTTTTGTGGCGGAGCATCTACAAGTATGAGAACAATTAATGGCGAAAGAGCTTAACTTAAAATAGCCTTCGTCCAACCATACGTGGTTTGCTACAGCAGCTAGCACCTTTCTTCTGCAATGGTAAATCCTAATCATTGGGCATCTTCTATATCGAAAAAGAGATTACTGCTCATCTAGGCAGCTATGACGATAACAATATTCACTTTCATGATAGAATGTGTGAAGCAATTGCCAATAATACAATTTGAAATCTATAATCGGCTTTTCAAGATAACTCAGGGTACCTATGTCCAGAGATGATGAGGGAATGTTGGTAAAAATGGTTTTTGAAATAGCATATGACAAGTCAAACATTCTGTAATTGTTTTTTAGATTGAAATTCCATGCTATAGGTTTACCATTCCTTGCAATTACACCTTGGGATGCATGCAAGACTGCCTTTTTGTCATAGACTCAGTTACATAAATGTGATCTTGAGAATATAGGCTTTTGATTTGTGATTGAACATCATAAGGGTTGTGCAGAGGCTATGAATTTTTGGTCCATTGACTGGCTGATTATTTAGCTCTAATTGGTGAGATTTTGTCTTGCATTTGATAGCTGCTGTATGATGGCATTGTTTTAATATCAAAGGTTGCAAACTGAAAATTGGACGGTTGCGGCACATATTTGTTGGTAGACTTATTGAGAGCAGAATTTGCATCTTTTAGTCATACTAAATACAAAAACTGGAATGAAAACTAAATTATGTTTTGCTATAAAATAGGGTCGTGTGAAGCAGAAATTATCATCGCGGGGCAAATATGTATCTGTCAACATTGGCCCCATTCAAGTCAGTTCTAGTGAGCAGGTCTGTCCTCTCTCAAGTTTTCTCTCTCTTGCCCTCCCCTATATGCACACACTTATGCACATATTTCATATCAATGAAGAATCATTTATCAGATTTTTATTCAACTTATTGCCCAATATCTACGATCTGGAGTCCCACACAACTTTAAGAATTAGTTGGATTAGGCTGATATCAGAAAGTAACATTGTTTTCCAGGTCCAAGCTGTATACAATGCTATGAGGAGAGATGAAAGAATGAAATACTTTTTGTAGTGTGATTTTCATTCTTGTTTGTACTCAATGGTGATTATCTAAGACTGTATGGTCTCCTCTTTTATACTCTCTGTATCTCTACTGCTCTTATCCTCACCTAGGTTGTCTGGTTTATGTTCTTTGATTCACCCACGGGCCATGACTTCATTTTACCAAAGGAATTGTGGTCAAAATTACTGTACTCTATTTGCCCAAATGCATATGGCATGATTTGTTAACCAGAAACTAGGCAGCAAATAACACTTTTTATTTGTAACATATCTTCTTTATCCATAAAATATAGAGTTATTTTTGTGTACTACCTCTAGATTGAGCTTGCGAAAGAATTTTATTTATTTATTTATTTATTTGTCATTTGTCTTGTCATGGTCATCAAAAAACTATTACATGTTAGGACTCCCGATAAGAAGGTAGTTATATTGGCATGGTGATGTTGGTGTATCAGGCACTTAACTCACCTCAACACTGGCGGTCCATATCTATATTTGACATACTATATTTCTGCCTGTGTTTGGATATACCGTGCGGATGTTGATTGAATGAATGGTAGTGGTTGGAAAATTTTGTTGAGATGCTGCCTATGCAAAATTCCAAAAGCATAATTGTGTGCAGAGACATCGTTATTGGCTGTTGCATTCTGAAACTCAACTAATACGACCTGTCATATGGATGGAGCAGTTACATTCAGCTTTTGAGCTGGGTTTGCCATGCGGTACATTCCTACCCATTCCTTCATCTCTGGCCAAATTTTAAAAAACCTAAAAGAATCTTGGAATGAAATCAAAACATTAGAAAGTATTAAACGCCTAACAGAAATAGGTGTTTGTTTTATAATTTAAGGGTGAAGTGATGTATTTCTGGTTGATTAGGGAATTTAAAATATGCTAAAATGTACAAGTGTTTAATATATTTTAGTAGTTTTTGTAATTTTTTTATAATTATTTATAAATGTTTAATATTATTCATAAAATATTTTAAATACTATTTTAATTTGTATGTAATTATGTATTAATTTAAAAATTATTTTTAGTATTAATTAAGTTTGATAAGATTTATGAAAAGTATTTATATTTTTAGTTTAACACTTATGTAATGTTAATTAGTAGCACCAACGTGTACTTTACGGCATGTTTGGATTAAAGGACTGTTCTGCATAATTACTAAAAGGTCATTTACACGTTGTCTGGCAATCACAACGGATTGACATGCACTGGTGTCTTCTCAAAAAGTAACAAGGGTGATGCAGTTCATGGTCTGATTTGCACCGTATATTTTTCAAATTTTATAATAATAATAATAATAATAATAATACAATTTTAATATGTATTATATTAAATATAACTCGAATTTTTATTTTATTTATTATAATTTAGTTTAATATAATTTAATTCAATCTATTTTAAACAATAGAATTTAATGCTTGCTACGAGGCACTCTTGGAACACTTAAGATTGCGTACATGTAAGCACGTAGCTTTGGAATATGGCGTCTTCCTTGCACATTTTCTTAGTAACTATTTTATTAGAATACGTTAGGGTAACATGGGTTGTAATCAACAAATTATTTTTTATTAGACTATTATTCCTATGGAGTGCGTCATACGCTGACTCTGGGCAGTCCGAGACGAACCAAAAAGATTCCTCCCAATTTGTTTGTCAACCGGTACCTGCCCAAAGTGAACGTAATCCGTATGCAACGAACGTCCTCAAATGCTCGGGCTGTCACCATCTGTCGTTCTGTATAAACCACTTGATGACTCCGTCCATAGTATCTGCTGTCGAAATTATTATGAGAATTATTGTCATTTAAAAATTCCCATATCAGCAACATAGGTCCATAGAAGTGTTTGTTCGGTATGGATATATGATTGTGAAAGGTCAAATTACTGAAAATTTTGCCTAGCAAAAGATTGTTTAAGTAAACTTCTCGGTTCCCCCAATCATTCATTGCCTTCATGGAAGTGCGTAATATTCAACGGAATCTGAGGTTTAAACCCCGACCCATGATTTGAAATGTTAAATTGGCCACTATTTCAGAGTTCATTGTTGCGGGACACTGCCGTCGTCACCTGTGGGCATTTCTCTCTTTGTCGTGGCTCTTTTGATGATTTCTTTAATACCTTGATTTTGGTCCAATTCAACAGCAGCTAATGTTAGCACTTGGCATGACATAAGCTGGTATTCGTATCAACAGTTCAGCTTTGTAAACGGTTTCTTTTCTTCCCCGTCTCTGCCGGTTCTTTCTTTCTTTCCTTTTATTTGCCCACCAGATTTCAGTCTTTCCGGTATTTTGTGCAGTTACATCATGTTGGGGAACGTGGAAGAAAAGGTGGGTCGAAATGCTGAATCTAAGGTATAAATTTTACCTTTTGCTTCTTTCTTTTATTTTCTGTTGATCTTCTTCACTCGGCATTGCTTCAGACATTGTAATTTAAGGCTTTTCAATTGTACAGAAACAGGATATGATAGAAAGTGAACTAGAAGAATCTTCTTTATCTTCAATACCCAGATCGCCTATTAACCCAAATAGCAGACCAACCAGCATGATAATCAAGGCAAGTTCGATATATTGTTTTCATTTTGATCGCTTTCCCTCACTGTATAGCGTATATTTATTTAAATAAGTTCTTTTTAAGCTGCATAATAGTTTGATTTCACTGTAACATGTAAAACAGAAAGCGCATACATTGATTCCAGCTCACTTAGTAGCTGAAGCCATATCCACACTGCGGGGCCTTGACTTGAGATGGTCTGGCCCTATAACTCCAACTGAAATGCAATACGTAGAGCAGTATGTTTTTGCCAAGTATCCGGAATATTGCAATGGCCTTGTTGAGCAAGCAGAAATGATTGATCTTGAAACTCAGTCTATCAATGAAGAATCGTCAGAAATTGTTCCTGATGAGAAACGCAAGTCTCCTAAGAGTGTTGGCAGTAGTAGAGACTCATCATCATCATCTCCATCTTACAGCCTCAATGATCTTGACAAAACCCAACTCGAGCCGTCAAGATTGTTGGATATTCTCTCCAAGAAAACTTCATTCCAAGGGAATTTCATTTCAATTCCGGAAATTCAAGCTCGAAACCGAGCATTAAAGCATTGTGGATTGAGTGAAGATGATTACTTGGTTCTTTTCATGCCTAACTACAAAGATGCTATGTTGATGATAGGAGAGAGCTACCCTTTCTTTCGAGGAAACTACTACTTGACTGTTATCTCTGAAGAATCTGATTTCATCAAGGGATTTGCAACCCAGAAAGAATCAAAGGTTATTTCAGCACCAGAAACGTGGCTGGATTTGAGAATTAAAGGATCACAACTCAGTCAAAATTTCAGAAGGAAATGCAAGTACACACCCAAGGGACTATTCTCATATCCAGTGATTGTGAACGACACCAGGTATTCTATGCATTGGATTTCTGAAGCACACAGGAATTCATGGCATGTTCTTCTAGATGCAACTGGGTTGGTTTTTGGGGAAGACCGGCAGGCTCTGGCACTTCATCGACCTGATTTTGTGTTATGTACACTTGACAATACTCATGCTCAGCCATTGAAGATTACCTGTCTTCTGGTTAGGAGAAAATCATTTGATACAGCATCACTTGCAGCATAGATAAAATGATTTGATCTTAATTTCCGAGGTATGATACATGAACTTTCGTATTAATTTCCTTTTATCTCTGTATTATTTCTTCCCCTTTAGTATTACTTGAAGAAAGATGACAATATTTCTAGTAATTCAATGTCCTGGATGAACCTTAATCTTGTTCCAACTATACCCAGTAACTAAATAATGCCATGAATAATGATCAGATACCAACAATATGAATTAGGGTATTCATTGATTTGGTTGTATTTTGTTTTAACACAATCAAACAATCTAACCCGTTCTTGATCTATTGGTAAGAGATTAAAACAACCATTGTTTCAATTAGTTTGAGATCCGAACTGGGTCATTCATAAGAATTCTTACGAGGCTTGATGTAGTGAGAGATTAATTGTCGGTTCAGCATAAGGCCTATTGAAGGAGCAACTATTGTGACCCAAATATTAATAGGCCTAGGGAGGTGCCTGGAGCATTAGATATTCCTTTGATTTGAAGCCTACACCAAGAACTGATGAGTGACTCATCTTCTAATCCATAATTGAGGCCAATTTAAGGAGTTACTATTGTGGCCCAAATATTAATAGGCCTATGGAGGTGCCTTGAGCATTAGACATTCCTTTGATTTGAAAAGCCTACACCAAGAATTGCTGAGTGACTTATCTTCTAATCTGTACTTAAGGCCAATTTAAGGAGTTACTATTATGGCCCAAATATTAATAGGCCTAGGGCGGTGTCTTGAGCACTGGATATTCCTTTGATTTGAAGCCTACACCAAGAATTGATGTGCGACTTATCTTCCAATGTGTAATTAAACGACAAGTCACGTATAATTTTCAAAATTGAAAGACAAGTCGGTCCTTTTTCTCCGTTGACACAACATTTGGGTCGCGTGCACCCGTCTACCTTACAAAGTGTATATTGAATGCCATGTTGTTCATTCTCCTCCAGTGTCACAGTGCCACATAATGTCAATTTCTGTTACGTGTCAATTTGTAATTGTAGTAAAAAAAAAAAAGGGAAGGGCCAAATTATTGAGGGTTTTTAGAGCCCAAGCCTACTGAAAGACATCTTTGTAGGGGAATGGCCTTTTAGCGTAGGAAGCCTGACCTTTTCATAGGTCAGTGACCTACTAAAAGACAGAGAGAGACGGACAGAGATTGAATACCAACATATTGGTGTTGGGATTTTATCTTTCCTTGTGTTTTGGTAGCAGAGAAAGATGCTGTGAATCTGATGCCTCCGTAAACTTTTTGAGTATTAAATATAATATTTTTATATTAATATAATAAAATAAAAAATATATTTATTAATAATAAATAAAAAATTAAATAAATTTTGTATTATATTAATTAAATAACAAATATTTTTTATTTTTTATTATATTTTTTATTTTATTAATTAAATAAAATTTTTTATTACCTCAGTAACGCTAACATGATAAATCTATCCAGACTCTTCCTTGCATTAAATCATCGCTGTCCCAAAATATAGAGAAGAAAATGACTTCAAAACTTTCCTCCCACCAAAATTTCAGGTACAAATTAATTTCAACAATAATAATAGTAATATGTAAAAGGGTATAATAGGAAAGTAAACATTTGGTTCATCATTCAAATTTAAACCATACCTCGAAATTATTCCACGTCTCATTCTCCTTCCCTAATCATTTTCATCGTGTGACGTGTACACGTTAAATTGTTGTGCCATGATTGTTCCAATTGGGAAAGGACAACAAAGCGGCAAATGAAGAGATACTTTTGCCCTTGCATCTGTCGCCGAACGACACTTGTCAATACACAACAGGCTCCTGTGACGCAGTAATTCAGATCTTCACTGCCTCGTAACTCGTAATGTGGTATTCCACAATTTTAAAATTAATTACTCGTATTATTTCTAAATTTTAATTAATAATTAATTAATACATAACGTAATTCTCCGTTAATAACTCTCATTAATCAATAATTAATTGTCTTTTTTCCTTCTCCCATTTCTGAAAAAATAACTCATCTCAGCGGCAGCGCATGTTAGCTAAACTCACTAAAGCGCCGGCCAATTGTTTTCATTATATCAAATTTAACGCCGACAGTTTACCGATCTCCGCCAATCTGTCAGCGCCAAGTACGCCACCTCACCTCTTTTGCCGTTCGCTTTTTATTATAAAAATTAATTAAAATATACCGAAAAATTCCATGTCCAATCACGAAGCCTACCGACGAATTATATTATAACATATGCGCATCGCGCTCAAGATCCTGTGAAGTGTGCCAGTGTGGGGGTAAAATAGTAATAACGATAAATCGACGTACAGCAGCGATACAAGATTAACGACATGAAACGGTACCGTTTCAGCAAAAACTATCTGCAGTGCTCGTATTGTTTGCCGGTGGAATTTCAAAATGCCAGATTCTTCCAACGGCATTCTTCAGGTATTTTCTGCACAAGAACTCCTTGGCGAAGGCCTTCTCCACCTTCCTATCAACATCGTGAAGGAACACGTGCGTCACACCAGATCCCTTTCTATGTCGCGCCATAACCGCCGCCGAGAATATCGCTCCCATCCTACCTGGCGCCTCCGCGAAATACCCACGCGGGGCGTCGATCATGATCATGTCCCACTCCTTGTCGTAAACCTCGTCGGGTAGACCAGTCAACGCTAACTTACAGTCAATGTTGCCACGTATGTACGCTTTCGAGGGCGAACAAAGCGGTTCTTTTTTGTACGAGGCGAGGAGACGGTTCGCTTCCCGCAGCTGCGTGCGGTACTGAACGGCGTGAGCGTTGAGTGTCGGGGCATTCTTCAGAACCGTTTGGACCCACTTCGGATCCTCTTCCAGGAATAGCGTGGTGCCACGTGGATTGAACGAATTCCACATAAGAGAGTCGTAGCCCAAACCGAAAACAAGGAAATTGCAGGGCGATATGTTTTTCAAAACGTTGAAGGAGACGGTAATCTCACCGAGCGATTGCTGCGGTACGATTCTCGACGTAGCGTAGTGGAGAATGGCGTGGAGCTGGATCGGCGTTGCTGAGTATTCGGCTATGGTTCGGGCTCTGGAACTGGCGAGAGAACAGAAGAACGAGTTCTCGGCAGAACGGATTAAGCTGGAAATAACCAGTGTGGCGGCGACTAGTCCGGCGATTGCGACGACGAGTAGCTTCTTTTTCTCAGGATAAAACTGACGGTTGCTCATCTTGTAACAAATTTAAAATAAAAAAAAAAAATGGGATCGATGGAGGGTATAATTTCCTTCTGGTGTGGGTTATGTGGGGTGTTTCTATAGGATGTGAGAAATGAGATCGAGGAAAAGAAATGGGGTTTATGTCTGAAAATCTGAGAGATAGGTGGAAAGAAAGTGGGATGTAATGTAATAATATAACGACGGGCATAAATGAAAATATCTTTGAAAGTGAGCCGCACGTTCCTTATTCCCGTTTCTTACATTGAGACTCCCCAAAACGACCTGACTATTTATTTGAAAGAAAATTGTACGTGCATTGAAATAATCCTTTTCATTTTTAATTTTTTTAAAAAATAAATCAATAATATTAAATAATTAAGATGTGTATTTTAGTGTATATCAATTCGAAAAGAGAGTTTAAAATAAAAGAGTCTCGTCACTTTATTACGTTGATGGAGTAGGAATATCAAATTATAGACTTTTATTTATAATAAATTAATAATTCCAATTTATGAGAGCATAAAAAAAAATAATACATATTAATAAAAATTAAAATTACATTTAAAAAAATTGATTGAGCTGAAAAAATTATAAAATAAATAAATAAATAAATTTTAAATTTAAATTATTTATAATTAAATAGTCGTGCCACGTCGGTATAATAATACGGTAAAATTACCATATTTAAAAATCTCTTTTACTTCAATGCATTAATAATTAATTAAAAATATATATTAATTTTAATTTTAAATCATTAAAAATGTGTTAATCAAATAATTAAAAAATTATATAAGCATTTATGATATTACTAATTGTTTAAAAAATATGCGTAATAATATAAATTTATATAGTTATAATGACATTAAAAAATTAGTAAGTAAATAAAAAACATTAACAAATAAAAGTGTTTATATATTATGTCACGTGTGAAAATTTTAGAATAATTGAAATTATATCGATGACGATGATGATAGTTGTTATTATTATTACTATGATGAAATTTTTAAGATCATTGAAAAATATACAATACCTTTTTCTTTTTTTTTTGAACATGCGTTAATATAAATAGAATGACAGTTTAAATTTTTGTGTTAAATTATAATTGTGTTATGCTAAATAAAAGTTAATTCAAACCAACTCATTTAATAATCATGTTTTAACTCAACTCAATTAATAAATAATTAAATAAATTATAATTATATCATCTATTTAACATGTTTTTTTATAAATTTTAATACATGTTCGTAATGTTTACAATTTATATGTACAGATATTAATTAATGTTATTTTAAATATAACTAAATTATTAAAAAATATATAATAAATTTATTAAAACATAAATAAATTAATACAATATAATTATTTAAATAATTAATCATATCATAAATTAATTCATATATCAAAATTTTAAATCATAATTCAATATAATAATTAATTATATTGTGTCGTATTTATCTATTTAATAATAATATTATTTTATATTAATTTAAATTCTCAAATTTATATCGTTAAATGTATCGATTCAAAAACTATCGTCTCTAAGCACAGAGAGAATTATAATAAATTGCACAACTATTTGAGCTTGGGATTAATACAAACAAACCAATCAATCCCTAGTAGGGTTAATTATACATCTCTTGACATTTTTTACCAAGTTCAAATGAGCAGCCAGTGGTAGGCAATACCATCGACGGTTTTCTTTTTCTAAATTTAAAACCATACATTCCTCTCTTAACATACGTTTGGTCATTTAATTGTGCCTAAGTTCGTGGAAAATTTTGGAGAGTGTATCATTGAGCATTAGATTATTAGCATGACTTTCCATCACTAGGAGTATGACTGTCAAGAAGAAATGCACCTTAGGAAGGAAGATCCAGAAGAAATATGACGTTGAATGTTATTGTTCCGACATTATCGGGAAGGAGGCTGCGGTGTGAACATGAACCGTCATTGCCTTCTCGGTCTCCCGTCTTGCGCGCAATGAGATGACTCCATCGCCAAGTCAAGGGTTTTTCGGCACGTCCCAGTGGAAAATTGTAAGACACGGGCAATAATGCTTAGCGCTGATAATATTAGAGAACAGCGGACAAGGACAGTAAATTGTTGGGGACATTCTTTGGGCCTGCGCCTGGTGGTACAGCTTCTATTACTGCATTTGCTCATGCTGTTTGGGTTGGTTTTGAATAATTCTTGTCTTGGGCTCATAATGAAATCGACACTATTACTACTTGTAGTGGAATGGAATTCATTGAAGAAGTAATTAATGCAGGCTGGGCTGGGCTCGGGGTGTAAAGTGTAAAGAGGAAACAAGGTTACTTTTAAAACGGGCCATGGGGTAATGTTTTGCTAGGCCTTAACCATCTGTTAACTTGGTCTTCATTTTCGTTGCACGCCATTGCCGTACGTGGTATTAATAAGATCTATAAATTTTATTTTTTAAAAAAATAAAAATATTTATTTTTTTATTAATTCAGTATGATTTTGTCATCCTCTCTCTTATTTAATTTTATAATATTTTTATTATAATAATTTTTTTATATTAGTTGTATTTTACTTTTAAATTTATAATTTTTTTAAATATATTTAATACGCGTAAAGATTTAATTAAAATATTAAAATTAAATTTAATTTTAATATTATTTATTATAAATTAAAATATTATTTAAAATATATATATAATTTATCTTTATACAACTTAAAATACTTATTTTTTATTCGAATCCATCACACATGGTCATCTCATTTATGAACCTACCTGACGGAATTCTCAGTCTGGCATCAAAACATGCCACGTGGGCATTTGCAAGACACCTGTCGGGTACCGTTCAATTTCATTTAAGGCAAATTTACGCTACAGTTTCCCAACGATTTTTATGGTCCTGCATTCATTACTACTTTAGGCAGCCTCTACTGGGCTAGCCTACCATCAATCACATCCGTCCTTCTGGACATCGGGCTTAGGGAAGCGGGAGTGGACATGCAACCTTCCACGCGTCAATCCAACACTCAACTGCTCACCACATTAATACACTTCAGACGGGAGAATACACAGTTTTCAAACCTCGGCTTCTATATTTGCACAGGTATCTCTGATTTCATTGCGAAATCTTATATAGCACAAGAAAACAAGTACGTGGCGATGGCGATGAAGGAAATGGGAGTGAGAAATGGGTTTTTCTTGCCTTTGCTGTTTTCCTTCTTTCTTTGGAGCTCGGAGTTTAGGGTTTATGCGCATGACGATGATACGGCGCATGAGTGTAGCGATGATTTTCAGAAGGTGATGGGCTGTTTGGACTTTGCCAAAGGGAAGAGCTCGACGCCGTCGAAAGAATGCTGCACTGCGGTGAAGGGTATAAAGGATAGCGAGCCAAAGTGTCTGTGTTATGTCATTCAGCAGGCGAACAATGGTAGTGACGCGCTTAAGAACTTGGGCTTGCAGGTGACTAAGCTGCTTGAGCTTCCATCCGCTTGCCAGTTGGAGAATGCCAGCATCACTAACTGCCCAAGTAAGTTTTCCTCCTTCCTTGTTCTTTAGATGCAATCGATCTTAATTTGATACGAATTAATTATATTAAAATTTAGTAATCAAAAGTTACAGGCCCCTTGAAGCAACAGATTTAAAGGGTTGTTGCATGGTAGTTCTTCTTGCAAATCTAAATTAAATCATGTCCCAGAAACCAAACTGTAAACGGCCTAGTGAGGGAAGAATTTAATGTCAGCATGTCCTGTATGATGAATACCTCTTAATCGGTTGAGTAAACTACTGGTCTTCAAATTAGGTTGGTGGAGAAAGTCTGCAATCATTTCTTAACATTGGAACAACGAAAAGGTGAATTGATCCCAAGTTTTAAGGGAAATTACCCAAAATAATTACTTTTTATTTATTAAATTATTTTTTTAATAATTTTTTTAACTAAAAAAGTTTTAAAAATATGAAAATGTACAAAAATACCTTCGATAGTCAAAAAAACTTAAATATTTCCTTCTTTTCTCTTCTTTTATTTTTTAATAAATCTTGAGATATTATTTTTATTTGAATATTTTCCTTGTTTGGGTTTAATTTGTCAAAATTTTGTCTAAAAATATTATTTTTTGGGTCAAAAATTTATTGGGGAAGGATGAAAATTTGGATTTTTGGGAGGAAATAGAAAAATTTGCACCCTTTTTTTTTTGGGTCTTCTTATAAATTTTCAGTCTATTAATTTTATTAAATTATTTTTGTTCATTTTCTGATATCATTCAACAAGTTTTGGACTAAAATTTTCAATAATATTATTCCCAACACAACAAAATTAAATTAAATTAAAAAAATCAGAGAAAAAAAGACAAAAAAAATTTTATAATTTGATTATAAGGATATATTTTTGTCTAAAAGTATTATGTTAGATTTATTTAATTAATAAAATATAAAAAATATTTTAATAAATTAATTTTTTAAAAAATAATTAATTTAAAAAATTTCTCAAATTGGCATTGAGAACAATCTATATATATTAGGGGGTTACATAAGTTACTTTCAAAATTTTTAAAATGTTATTTTAAATTTTAATTAAATACCATTCAACATATATTAAATGCAATAGGCTTTTGCGGTTGAGCAAAGAGTTAATGCATAGATTCAATGTAGCTAGATCCAGCTTCCACCTTGTCTGCCTTACCTTGCATGCAATGTGAAAATGATCCTGCTGCTATAATTAACTTGGTAAGTATACCAAGGTACATGCCTTGACAAAATCCAGAAATTGAACAAAGATTAGCACCAATTGTGTCTCTTTAGAGCCCAATTAATGCGATGATCAATATGTGACATCATGTCGTTTATATATGCTTGGAAGTAGTCTCTGCGGGTCCATGTCTGCTTCTGTAAAATTTAATGGGTTGAAAAGCTACTGAGAAAGACTGAAAAGGACTTTGCATTTGCATTGCGTGAGAGTACTTCTTGTTGTTAAACACAATGGTCTTTTATGATTGATCTTCGAGCAGTTGCTAATCTTAATTGTAATGCGTTTTCAAATGCACAGATCTTTTGGGGTTATCTCCTAGCTCCCCAGATGCTGCTATCTTCTCAAATTCTTCTTCATCGGCAACTCCTACAACGGGAACAACATCGGGGAACGCTGACAGTTCAATGGGGACCAAGCACGGACCCTATCTTGTTGGGCCGACGGTGTTGATCGCCATTGCCATCTTTTTCTACGCGGTCCCCACCGGTCTGCCTATATGTTTTAATGCATGGGGCTGAGAAGGACAATTCAACCTCGGTGAAGTGGGGAAACTTGTTGTCGTATTCCTTTCTGTGTGGTTTTGTGGACTTTTAATGTTGTTTGAATCTTCTTCCTTTCTTCTTGACCGATGACATTACATATCTATTCTATCCTATTTATGATATCATTTCTGTGGTTTAATGCCTATCTTACCATATTACTTAGTAAACAACAAGAGTTCCTTCATTTGATCCGCTGAAGAAGCTGGAGAACTATAGCGAAGGCTTTAATTAACCCACTGCTATGAGTAAGTTCTTTAACAACATCAATGAATACAATATGAAATAAGAAGAAATCCATGTCGACGGTTTATCCGTCGGGAATACAATATTATACCTTGAGTTCTTTAACTTTCTGTCAATCTCAGGAAACAATGGAAAGAATCTACATATAAACCCCATAGAAAGCTTTGTATTAAGGTTATCTCAAACAGAAACCTTTTCGGGAACTAGGTGACAGAATTTTTTAAAAAGGGAAAAATATAAGGAGTATCTATGAACCATACATGTAGTTTCTGGTTTACTTGGGACCTATATGCCTAGTTTGATGGCAATTTTTTCCTCTTGAGTGCCATCAGCTGCGGCAACTTTCCCAACAGGTGAATGTTCTGTTTCACGCTCCATCAACAATACAGCTTCAGCAAAGCTCTTAGACATCTTCTTTATGAAGTCATTAGATAGTGAGACTGGATTCTGTTGTTCACTAACTACTGCCGACAGAGGAGCCACCTGACTTGCTTGCCGTCCAGCCTTCCTTTCCTGCATTGCTTTCTGCCGCTGCTCGTAGAAGTAAAAATCATCTAGGATGGATGAGTATGCTTCATAGTTCTTAAAAATGCTCAGCATCTCAATTCCCTGTTCTATTTCCACCTGCAAATTGAGACAGCTGACTCAAATGTTAATGGACAACTTTTATCTCCAGAAAGTTAATATAAAGTAACAAGCAAGATTTTCAATGGCAGATGACAAAGACAAACACACACCAAAGTAATATGATGCCAAAACTCAGTTTTACTTCTAATGCACTTTACAGGTCTTTCATATTGGAACTTTATATATTGATCTCCCCGAGTGCCAGGTTCATGCGTACCCTCCTAGTGAAGTAATAGATTTGCACAAAGTGGAATTCCTTGTACGACTAACAATTCCATTATAAAGAAAACTACTTCAGGTGAGTAATAGAAATTAAAAAAGGAATCTACCCAGAATTCATCCTTCAAAAACTCAGCTCACTCAAGATGGATCTGCAAGTTTGTGGTCTAATTCTGTAGATTGTATGGTTGACTTCTTGACTTTCACACCCAATCAGTTAAATTGTAGTAGTAGATAATAACTGCAGTAAAGTCTTACCTCTTGAGTATCTCTACTATTAGTGACTGGCTTGTTGTCGTTATTTTCGAGTAGAATGTGTCGAAACTGACTGTTGGGAACATCTTTAATTATGTGCCATTTGACAGGGAACTGACCAGACCACTTGTCCTGCAGCCAATAATCCACACTCTTGTCAAAGTCTACGGGTCCCACCATCTCTGCCACCCCACAAAACTGGGAACTAGCATTTACCTGCGTCCAATTGTAAGATGCAAAGAGAGAGTTCAGCTAGTAAGTTTCAAATCTATTTTGTGGTTCCCAAATGAGACTTCCAAGGAAGGATGAACAAGTTAAACCAGGGATTGATCACAGAAGGAATCCACAGACTTAAAGTGAGAACTTCCTTACAAAAGTTGCTAGCATAAATCCCAATAAAGCACTGGCACCTCAACTAATTTACATATGAACAATCAAACCAAAAAGAAGTCGAACAAATAAAATCAAAGAAAAAACACAGCATTGAAGAGAAAAAGACTAAGTCCCTGGAGCCCTTTTATTTTCATATCACAATAATCAGTAAAGGACAATGCATTGACTAATCAGAAATTATTGTCATCTACATAACACACCTGTGTATGTGCATTATGTTGTGCACATTTCAATGTGCAAGACCTGCCACCGCTACAAAACAAACCAAAAATTGCAGGAGCAACACAGCTTGAACTATGACAAATTAGAAAGTGTTATTGCAAAGCATTTGCATAATAACATCTATCCCTTCACCAATGGTCCTTTTTTTTTTTAAAATTTTTGACACCTAGAAATCCCTTGGCCTTTCTATGTTCACACAGTTATAAAATGGAGACAACTACTAAAGCTTACAGCCTAGATATTCATGAAAATTGTGGGGATATAAATATCCCATGGTGGTAGCCCCAAGGGGCTTCAAAACCCCGACCTCTTGGTTGAATTTCAAGGGTTCTTAACCACTTGTCCCAACACTGAGAGGCTCAATCATCGTTCTTATTAGTGGAGTCTCATTTTCTCAAATCAACAATTTTAGCAGATCGGATAAGATTCTAATTTAGACAAATTATACATCGACTTCCATGCAACCATGTATCTGAAATTTGGAGCATGAGACAGGTAAAGTACCGAAAACAACAGAAAGATTGGGCATGTTTGATATTTCTCCTTCGCTTCACGATAAGCAGCATCCAATTTTTTGTTTCCATTCGGAGTACTTGCCCAGACACCATACTTTATGCTTTTGTGAACATTATCTTCACTATAAGATTTGATGACAAAGAACTTTGCATCTTTGTAATTGGTGACGAAATCCAAATAGTTATAAGACACACTAAGAACATCATCAGTTAGTCCTTTCTTGCTATTATCAATAGCAGATCCATTCATCGTTGTTCGAATTTTTGGCTTAAAAGCCCTAGGTCCTCTATTTCGCTCACTCAGTGTATCAAGAGTGACAGTACAACTGCACGAGAAGTCATTACATTTTCCTCCTTGTCTGGCTTCATTGAGTGGGAGCCAAGTCTGACCATTGACCCCTGTACTAGAAGTGGAGACACCTCCATAATCAGAGCCTTGATCACTTTGACCGTTAGAGTAGCCTCTATATCTGGATCCCGAACAATATCCAAACCCATAAAACAATCCTCTCTGCTGAGAACCCTGCACAGGATTTCACTGTTAGAATTTGCATCACATTTTAGTAAAATGTAGATGAATGCTCATAATGGTACTAAAGGAAAAGCTTAAAGCCAAATCAATTGAGATCTTTGAGAGCACATGATAATCAGGTATCAGAAGCAGAAATGGATGACACTGGAGTTGACTCAAGACAATATCCTGGTATTAAGAGTACAATTATACCTCATGTCATCTGTAGATTAATTGCCACTAGCATTTCTTTTAATAGAAAATCTGATTTTTTTTGTTTTAACCAATCAAACCTACATAAACCAACAGCAGATTGGGTGAAATCTTAAAAATTCAATTGCACCATAAGTTTAAGACTTCCTATCATAGCCAAAAAAAAAAAAAAAGAGAGAGAGGCTTGAAAAAGACCAGCATGCTTTAGAAATATACAATTGTCTATGTTTAGGGAATTTGCTATGTCACTCAGCAGAAGCTCCTCAAAGCCACAGTTCAACTCATTTGAACTTCTCTTTCCACAATAGCACAAAAACAATACTTTCAGATTGTGACAGGTCCAAAAGCACTTTCAAATGTAAAATCTTAAAACCATCAAATATCAGAAAAAATTGTGCATGGGTAAGAAACCTAACCATTCCAAAATCATCCTCAGATAATTCTAGTGACCTAATTGGTGTCAAAGAAGCTGCTGGTTGTGACAATTGAGGCAAAGAACTCCTCCCATTCAATGGCTTTGACCAATCTGACCCTAATCCTGCGACTTCAGACCCCCCAAACCCTTGGTGCAAGAAACTACAACCATAGTTTCCAAAAAAGTCACCCCCTCTACTGGAAGATCCCAATGAAGGTGGGTAATTGGGTCTCACACCAAATCTTTTGTTTTCCCCTTGGAGATCAATATGTGCCGGCAACTTTGCTTGAGAAACTGAAGTTGATGAAAGAATGCATGAGTTTGTTGGAAAAATAGGCTGCTGGAAGCAAGATAGATCAGAGGCTGAAAACTGTCGTGCATGGTACAAATGGCCATGACCCCTCACAGATGGCAGCTCCGTTGTGACTGGAGTATATGGTCGAGGCAGCTCTTGAGGGTCATATCCATAACCATGAAATGAAATAGATGGAGTCTCATTGTGGGTGCCCTGCATTAGATAACAAGAAAATAGACACATCCACTAACTTGCACTAAGAGATGAGAAAACATCAAAACTTGTGAAAGGCAAGGTAATTTACACACATGATAACCATTTTCCATGCCTTCATCATTATCAAATGGAATGTATGTACCCTGTTTACTAGCTGCAGTGCTGTAACCTGAGTGACAAACAAGATGGGAAATAAACAACATAAGAACATGACTTACGTGTGACAAAGCAGCAAAAAAGTAGACAATTCATGCTCCATGAATATGCCAAATCACCAGATCAAACATAGCCTGGACAGCTCTAATCAGCAGGCTATATTTCGCATTCATAAACTCCTTCTACACCATTGAAGCCCTCTGGAACATAAACTTTTACTAATACAAAGTAGAACATCATCATCAACGCAAAAAAGCACGTACACGAGGGCAAAACCAAGGGCTCTACTCAATCAGATAATAATATCCATATGGTTAAATTTCGCAAATTCAAGGAGAAAAGAATAACAGTCTACAGTGGTTATCTTTTGCTACACTTTACTCACTCAAAATAGAAGGACAAGGTAAGGAATCTAAAATGTCCAAATTCAAGAAAAGATGTTACAAAGCCCTTCTATCGAAACCAAAGACTCCTAACAAAGTCAGATTCTATTCTATGTTCATAAGCTTCAATTTCACCAAAAGCATGTCTGCTCGTTTCTTCAGATTCATCAATCTGCTTTTTTCTCCAAAAACTCAAGTTGCCAAATCTTCCAACAAAACCAGAACTGAGTTAGAATGACCCAACTACCTCCAAATCAGCTAATTATAAGGATTTTTAGTTCCTTCGTCACTCGACAAAGCAATAGAAGATAATTCACAGCTTCCCCATCATTTTTGCACACGTAACATCAACCAAAAACAAATTTGCCTCTTTGCAAGAGTAGCAGTCCATACATAGAAAGATCAGCCTTTTTGGAGGCTTTTGAGTACATGTAGGAAAAGAACACCTCCTTCCCCCATAAGTATTCACAAAATGAGTTGACCTTAAGCTTCTTACTCATGGTATGAACTCATCCCAAAACATCTGCATGCATCTCCCACACCCCTAATCAGTACAAAAGATCAAAATAATCAATCACATTCAGTAATTTCCTCACCAAAATGATCTCCCTGTGGAATAACAGAAGTATTGGCCACTGACATTATTCTTCAGCCATGCTAGAGCTAGACAAAACAGAATAACCAATCATCAAAGTTTATCTAATGGCCAAACATCCTTACAGAAAGCATCCACCTTCACATCTCAAATAATATGGAAAACACATTTAATAAATTAATTCTGGTCATACTCCAACACCCTTTCAGAAACCTCTCTAATTAAGATCTTGACCACTGGAATGCATTGATCAACTTGTTCAATGCTGCACTTTGACCCTTGACCTTAACCCATCTCAAAAGCCTCTCGCTGTAGCATAATGCCACAATAATTTACCACATAAACGTATTAGAAGCTCTTGTACCTCACCTTGACCTCACTTTTGGAAAGACGAGAGTGAACCACATTCCGATCAAACAAAATATATTTTAACATCTCCTTAAACAGCACACGTTCCTCTCTCCAATGCACACAAACAAACTAAACAGCAAAAAAAGAAGAAAGAATCCTTCTGCAATTTTTCTAACTGCTTTTCCATTGTAACTGGAATTAGACAAGTGACAGGTAATAAGTAAGTAATCTATAGAGAACCTTTTCTGTGCTTTTGCATATGTAGAAATTCAGCTCATGAAGTAGCATTCGCACTTTTTCATAAACTTAGGATTTTCGAAAGTCAATAACAATGCGAGATTAATATTCTATAATGCAACTCCAACTTGCACTAATGCCAAGGGTAAAATCTAAATTTAGAAGAAATCTCCTGTCCTCTCAACCAAAATAAGCACTTACTGCACAGTTAATGTTTTGAATTAACCACAAGAAGAAATAACATTTGCATGAAAATATTTGTTGGACCCACAAAGTGACAAACACATGCCTCCATAGTTTACATAGGCAATGTGCATCAACTGCACCTTGTAAACAAGATAACCTTCAAGAAACATATATAGAACTAACCTCCTCCATTGTAGACTGATGGTGCCTGGGAGAAATAGGCATCAGACGCATAGCTAGCCTTGTGGCATCCAGCAGCACTTAGAGACCCGGACTGATCTGCGCTATCCTTCAACGTACCAACTGTCACTGGATCCTGTGAAGAATCAAACATTTTCATCAATTGCCAAAAGGGTACTATAAACAAATTAAAAAACTCATAGATCAGCAGAACTGGAAACTACCTGAGTATTCAACACGTTTTGATTAACGGTCTTTTCTTCGGTATCCAGGATCAAAAGGTTCAAAGCTTCAGCAGATTCTAAAATTCATGAAATACTGTCAATGTACCAGCCTAACAAACTACTCAACCGAAAAATAAAAAACACAAAAACAAAAACGTAAACACGAGCCAATCTGTGTATGATGACAGATATTCTTCATCGGCAAACTAATAGAAACATAACTGAAAACCGCTACAGAAACTTGAAAGGAAATTTGTGTAAGAAATTCGCACAACATCGCACGCCGCGAGCAATGCATATAGAGATAATATCATCAAAATATACCCAAAAAAAATGCTAGTAAATTAGCGTCTCTTCTTAAAAAATGTAAATATTTGCACATTTGTTAATCAACGATCAACGATCCTATATCGATTGTGAAACAGAAACACTGCCCGGATCGTCTTAAATTCCGTCGAAAACACTAAACCAGTGAAAAAAATCAAAACTAAGGATTTAACAAAAATACTCAAATGGCATAAAACAAGAATTAAACAGGTATGCACACTTTATCTACACACCAGTAAAGGTTAACCGATCAGAGCTTGGCTGCGCCATTGCTACGGAACAATGTATACGTATGTACGTGCGTTTTCGTGATCAGTCCAGAAAAATTAAACCTTGATCTCCGTTTGGGAAATCTTTGGTAAAATTATGGATAGTTTTTTGGTGTGTGGATTTGGGAGCGATGAGATGAGAAAGAGAGCGAGATGGTTGGGCTAATGGGCAAAGAGAAATATCCCATATCTATATCTACTACCCTCTTTCGTTCTGTACGTTTTGACATTGGAGTTTCGCATTTAGCCTTTGTCGAGTTGGCGAAACCTTACTCGTCCATCTGCTCTTCATGCACCCTGCAGTTGTTTCTGCTTGTGCGTATCATTCATACGTTACCGTCTGCGATGAACTGTGCCACCTTCTTTCCATAGGAAAATCAATTTTATCTTCGGTCACGTTATTTCATTCAAAATTAATTCATTAAAGATAATAATTTATAAATTGTATTTGTATTATATAAACTGAGACTTATAATATGAATATATAACCGTTAACTCTTTATATTTTAATGTTACATTGATTAATTACAGCAATACAATATATTTAATAATTTAACGATCTTAATTGACCCGATGTATTAATTTATTTGTATAATTTTATTAAAATAATAAAAATTAATAAAGTAGAGTATTTTTTCATATTTATTTTTTTTTATAAATTATTATTATTCATGTTATATTCACATTACACAAATTTTACGATTATATTTAATTTATTACTCGTCAATTTTAATATTATTTAATAATAATTATAATATTAGAGATGCATAACTCTGCATAATTTTTATGTACACAATATAATATATTAATATTATATTATTATTATATATTTTATATAATTTTTTATTCTTAAAATATATAAAATAACAATAATAATAATGTGATACTATCGTAATAATTTACGCGGATGAATTTATAAAACATTTTTATATTTTTAAATAATATTTAAAATTAATTATTAAAGAAAATATTACCCCTTTTATTATACTAGTTTATTAAGCATAAATTTCCCGTCAGAGAAAGCATGGTCTACGTCACGATCACATTGCCAAAAAGTAATTGTCTTTTAAAAAGATAAAGCTTTGTCAAAGTTGGAAAGAACTGAAAGTAACCCAGGCGGGTCCCACCATATCCAGCTGGACCGCCCAAATTCGTCCGAAGCTCGGCGTTTACCAACTCAGACAAAAATCACAGTGTATAATAGAAATAATAATAATATTATAAATTATAATTATAATACCAAAATTACCCTGGCCCTTGCTATACCATTAACCGTGCCACCACTTTGTAGCCTCTCGCTGTCTTTTTATTTTGTTAGAACCCAAGGGAGAGAGTTCTCGGCTACCGTTTTTCCGTTTTTTCTGCCGCCATGTCTCAGGTAGTTCATATTACAGTTCTTTCGATTTGTTTGCGTCTGTTATTTAATCTTATCGATTATTATTTTTTACTCGTTGCCCTTAACCTAACGAATCTAAGTAGCTCAGGATATTGTTGTTAGATTTGATCAGAATTTCTTAGCTAGGGTTTCATTGAAATGCTATTGTTGCTATTGAATGCGTTTTCTACGCCATTTTTATGCGAACTAAAAAGTTGATTTATGGATTTGGTGGTAATTTGGTTTTTTGCAATTCATATTGCTTCTTGGGTGTGCCATAACTGTAATTCTAGTTGGCACTTTTGTTATTGTAATCTTTTCTTCTTTTTTTTTCCCCCTTTCCCTCCCTCTTTTTATGATTGAGGTAATATTTTGGATGTGCCTGCGATTTTAATAACCTTGTGTGTTTGGTATTTAGGTCGATAACAGAAATACCTCTGCTGCAAAGCGTGCTAGAACTGATGGTATGCAATGCTTTGTTCATTTTTTTCCTCTCTATTGTGATGAAAATATTTACCTTCCCATTTCGAAGTTCTTCGGTAAATTTTCTAGTGCTTGTCTGACCCCAGTGGTTGAAGTGAGAAGGAAGTTGGCTGACTTAGTAAACGCTGACAAATAAACATTGCATTCTTTTTTTTTTAATTTTGATTTTAATGATGCATATAATGAAAGTATCCTTGACAATTTGATTTATGGTGTTTTCAATCCCCAACGGTGAATACAGAGGTTATTTCATTAAGTGGACAGTTTTATTGGATATTCTATCTACTTCTATGCTTTAAAAGTTGTGCTTGAAATGTGGTCTTTAAAATTTAAATGACTCCAGTGGTCGCACAAACATTCTCATCTATTAGAATACATAAATAAGGTGGAACTCTACAAGGAAACACGTGCTGTGTTGGACAGGGAAACTTCTTATGTGTGTGCTTGTTCATGCCATTTGTTTAATAGATCCCCTCTGATCTTTGAATTTGGTTCAGTATTAAGTGTTCATATAATCAACTCCATGGGTGTATATTTGATTTTGGTGTTTCTGATTTTTTTGGTTTAGATATAGTGACTTGTTGATCTAATTCTTGCTATCTGTAGGTAGTCGCAGGGAAGATGATTGGACCTGTCCCAGCTGTGGCAATGTCAACTTTTCATTCAGGATGACTTGCAATATGCGTAATTGCACTCAACCCCGACCAGCTGATCATAACTCAGTAAGCCCTGAACTTCATATATTATATCTAGAATCATTGTATGCCGGATGTTTTATTGAGTACACTTGTTAAAAGCAGAAATTGATGGAGATTCAAATTTTAGTGCTCGTTTAGAGTTATTATGAGTTGATTTAGATTTAGATTTGTTGAATTGACATCAGGAATCATAGGCATCTTTCTTTGAATACTCTCTAAATATTCATTGTCACCTCAGTGTTCAGGAAATTTTGTTGTAGCGAAAGGTGACCAATATTATCATTACTATCAAATAAATTGAGTCATCTATTCTCATTCAGTCCTGAGGCATCTTTCCTTTGAATAAGATTTAATAGCTGCTATGTCATTAACATAACTGGTTGTTATACAGAGGTATAGAAATGCACTTTTCTTTTACAATTTATGTCTATGGATCTGCTGGTTTATCTTATTGATGGTCTCTCACTTTTTCTGCTGCTAGGGATCACCCTTGGGCCAAAATAATATTTCTATATATTGGTTGGTAAATGAGTAGCAAACTTCATTAAAGGAGTACAAGCTTGTGAAAATAATGGAAACTTGTATTAACATAGTAGTTATTAGTTTTAAAAAAATGGTCACAAGTACGCAAATGCCAGTTTGTCATGATGTGTGTTTGAAATTTTCATTTTTCTCTCACTCTTACCATGAAAGCATTATTGTTTCCAAGGGTATAAGCCTGATTGGTTAGGTCTCTTGCAGAAGCAAGAGTTCTTTTGATTGAAGTCCCCACACACCATCCTTTGAGGTGGATTAGGTTTATTTTGTGTTTTGGCATGAGCTGGGATGGGGCGGGGTATGTGGGAAGTTCTAAAACATTTGAGCATTATTGTGTTAAGGATCCATTTGTTTGCAATGGCTTCTGTTTTTGCCCTACTTTTATCATGCATTTAGTTTTTGAACACTCGACAAGATTTGCTGATCAAGTTCTTGCCTTTTGGTTTATTGATTTGCTGTCTAACTGATTACCTTCTGGTTGTTCTGGTGTTTCTTTTTTGAGGATTGCTTTTAAATTAGTTTTGATAATTAAGTTTTCACTGTTTAATTACATTTTGGTTTTTCAGAAATCTGCTGCAAAGCCTTTGCAAGCCCCAAATTACTCATCTGCTCCTTATATTGGTTCTGGGGCACCACCCTCTTCTATGTATCTGGGCATGCCACCTTATGGTTCTTCCCTTTTCAATGGGTCATCTATTCCGCCATACGATGTTCCTTTTTCTGGGGGCTCAGCCTACCATTACAACTATGGAAGTCGTATTTCTGCTGGAAGTCCTTATAGACCACTTCATATGTCTGGACCAGCTCCTTATTCTAGTGGCTCTATGATGGGAAATGGTATGTTCTCCTTAGTTTTTCCCTTAATTTTCCTTCATTTCCCATTATTTTCGTAATAACTAGATTAGGTTTTTGTTTATGTTTTTTCTTCTGCGTGCCTATTAATATTTGCAATTCGTTGGTGTTCCCCTGCTATCACTATTTCTATCATATACATATTATACTTGGTTATATAGTTAACCACAAACTGTATTATAACTTTCTTGGACTGTGTGCACTCATGTGTGGAGCTTGTGCGCATTAGAATATGTCTCCTAGCTTAGCACTATCCTGATTATCACTTTTGCACTTTTTTGCAGGTGGAATGTATGGCATGCCACCTCCCCTGATGGACCGATATGGCTTAGGTCTGCCGATGGGCCCTGCTGCTATGGTACTTGCAGATGTTCTCTCACATTAAGAGTTTCTTATTAGTATTATTAAATCATGTGTGCAGGGCTTGATGTTAGTTATTCTCATACAACACAATATTGATGTCTCAGATTCTTATGTTATTGTCCTACGCATTTGCAGTTTGAAGAATGTGATGGATGTATCAATTCATATTAAACTAACCTAAGTCAATATATCCTCTCCCTCTCTTTTTCCCCCCTCTTGTTGTGCATTTGGTTGCAAGGTTGTGCATATATAAACCAGCAAAGTGTTTTCTTAGCCAGCTTTTGGCAGAGTTCCCTGTTTTGTATTGAAATAGAATTTATGAGCACTTTCCTGTGCAGGGACCAAGACCAGGATTTTTCCCAGATGATAAATCTCAGAAAAAGAGTGCAGGTTGTCCTTATTTTGCCCCTTATGAACTACAGCCAATTACAGGGCCTCATAGGAACTTGTTTTTTACTAACTTTGATCTTTCCTCTTTCTAATAATCCCCTAGATGCAACACGTGAGAATGACTGGACATGCCCAAAATGTGGAAATATCAACTTTTCTTTTAGAACTGTTTGTAACATGAGGAAGTGTAATACACCAAAGCCTGGATCCCAGGTTTGTGCCTCTCTATCTTTGTGTCTTCTTTGTTCTCAAATGAATTCTTTTAGCTATTATTTTTTGTAGTATTAATGCATGGAATGGTTTTTGACTAATCCTTTATTTCTTACTTAGCCTTTAATCATTGTTTTACTTTTGGGAAGATTTTTTATTATTTTAAATCATGTTGTGATTTTGATTTCGTGGTTATCCATCGTGCAAATGCAGGCTGCAAAATCTGATAAAAGTTCAAGTAAGTCCTCTTAAATCTGCAAACATGGTAATATTCATTTTATAAGTTGCAACTTACATGTTTGTGCCTTTCAGAACAAAAGATGCCCGAGGGTAGTTGGAAGTGCGAGAAATGTAACAACATAAATTATCCATTTAGGACCAAGTGCAACAGGCAAAATTGTGGAGCTGACAAACCAGCTGAGTCAAAGAAGTCTGTGTCGCCAACACCAGAAGAAAATGATCAGGTCTGTTGTGTGATGCATTTCTTTTATATTCTTGTCCGTTGCTTGACATTGTTGTTATTGTCAATCACATTTGTGCACTTTATAAGCTCAATACAAATTCAACTTTACAAGTCATCTAAGGGATCTTACTTGGAAAGGCTACCTCTCTTTCTCTTCACCTTCTCTCTCACCCTCTCCACCCTCTCCTCTTATCCCCTTCTATAGATTAGATTTGCAATGCAGCTTGTTAATTGTTATTTACTTTTCTTTTTTTCACCCATTGATTTACAATTGTCTACTGTTCCAGTGAGTACTAGGACATGTTTGAGGGTTGAGAAGGTCCAGTTTTTTCATCCAGCATTGCTCAACATGGGTGTCTGAAAGTCAGTCTGTCGTTCTCATGTTGCAGCGGTTGTCGAGTTACTCTACCTTCTCATGATCCGTGTCAAGTTGTTGTATTAAATGCAGTGTTATTGGTGGTCTTGTGGATCCTTTGATACATAATGTGTCAGCCATTTGGTCTGACTAAGATTTTACAGGTTGGTTATGGTTTCTATTAGTTAGGTTATGTACTTTTGGAAATCAACTCATCTGTTCTAGTGAGTATGTTACCTTTAAACTTTAGATATGTTAGCGGCATCTAAAATCATTCTGGTTTTCATTTGGTTTTGAATTGTCTCCATAGCACCGAAGCATCATTGTGATACGGATGCTTCATTTAGATTTTGGAGTTCTATTGAATTAGGTCACATCATGTCATGTATAAAATGCGGGACCAGCAAATGCGTCTGGTATCTTTGTCTGTTTTAGAGTCTATGCCAAGACCATTTTCTTTCCCATGGGTTGTCTGTGACATGGTGAACGCATCTTGGTATAGCTTGCATTTGATCTGGTTCTGTTGCCCCGTGAAAGTAAGGTTTTTCATTCACAGATTGTTAATTTATGCAAGCAAAAATTTGGAAGATTCTGTTGGTCCCTTACCTACCTTTGTTTAGTGCGAAATAGTTTTGGCTTAGAGCCATGCATCAAAGGCTGTGTTTAAAATGCATCTTCTCTAGTTACCTCTCTCCTTTAATCAATCTTAGTTGGGATAGATGTAATTCCTGGGTACTTGCTTTGTGCGTGCGTAGGGTGGATAGTTGATTTGTGCCAGGGATTCAGGCAGTCTTTTTAGCAGGCATTTTGGTTTGAGGACACCAAAGTTTACAGAAATGGTTCTTTTTTTTGCTTGCTATCATTGCTTGTAGCAGTTTAGTGAAAAGATTAGTTGGCGTTTTTTACAAGGAGAGAATTATTAGACTTGGCGTGAAAATTATAGAGATTATGAATTTGATTACAATTTGGTACCACGGTGTGAATTTGGGGTGTTTGAGCTGGAAGGTATGGTGGAGGTGAGACCCAGAGATGGTAGATGCCACGGTTGAAGTCTAGTGGAGAAATCTGCGGTGTCTCTGGCGAATAGGAGACAAAGGGAGAAAGTCGGTGTATATGGTGCCGCCTGCTTGATGTGTTACATATCTTAAGGTTTCGGAATCATATTATTGGACGTAAGAGCTATTCAAATTCCCATCTCATCCTTGTTAAAGAAGATTTTGAATTGCAAGAGAAGATTCACTTCCTCCAGCTCAGCCGCCTAAAGCCATCTAGTGGGACGCTTGCTGTGATCACATGTTGCGCCCAAATTCCAAGGAACGCCCTTTGCATGGAGATGTAACAAATATTGTGTTTTATGAGTGTTAATGACCGCGATTTGAACGAACAGAAGTTTGAAGGTAGTGCCACGTGTTTAATTTTTAATATTTTAAATAATACCACGATACTTATTCAGTAATATAATAAATAATTTTAAAAAATTATAAAAATAAATCATCAGTCTGATGAACGTTCCTTCTTCGTCTCATATGAAGTTTTGTGACATGATGGCATGATGAGTGGTCATTGTTAAGGGGTCCGTGCAGTCTTGCGTGGCTGAAGCATAGCGCCAGAACTTACCATCCAAATTTGATGCCAAAAAACGGTTGAGAATTTAAGAAGTATTAATGGACTTGTTGTCCTGTCTTGTCTGATGAGCTTTCGCAATCTCATTTAAGAGTAATCATAGAACTAGGAGTCGCCTCGCCTGCCGAGCAGGTGCAACACCGCAATTTAATACGGCCTATATAAATTGTTGTTTGGAATTAATTAATGGGATGTTGCAATGGAAATGCCGCCAAATTAGGCGTGTCCTAGCGAAATTCTTTATTTGTTTCTTTGATGGTCCACGGGAATAGGTTTTGCTACATTTTCGTTTTCAGGTATTCTCCGGCAAAATACGAGCACAAACGTACCCTTGAATTTTTAAAATTTCAATAATTGATATTACCCAAAACAGAAGCACAGAATAGAATATTCATCCCTTAGACTGGGAGCAATTTATACTCGAGGCTTGAAGAGTGCCAACGACCTCCCCCCGGCTTCAGATTGGAAAATGAAAAGATTCCCAGCGCCTGCGCTTCCAATTAAGCCTTTCTCAGGATCTCAAGGCTCAAAAGGGTTTAGTTTTCTTGAGTGCATTACTGGCAGCAGATAATTAAATCAGAGGTCTGAAAGGGTCTACTTGCACAAAATTTGAAAGTTCTAAGACAACTTAAAAATTTTCAGGTTAAGAAGCAAGTTCAAGAACAGAACGTACACATTTCACTCCCTCAAACATTAAAGACATTGTCAAACTTATTGGAGAAATGGGAGTCAGAAGGACAGCAGACTGCCTTCGATGGCACTGCTACAACAGGAATTATTGCCTGTGTTGAGTCAGAGCACTTGCTGCTTCTCAGACGGAAAAAAAAAATACAGTTTAGACATTCATCGATTTACTTCATGCGTCTAAGGCTAGAGTCTGTCGCATCACCTCACCTATTGTCTCTGGGTCGATATTTAGTCAGAATGTTGCCTGCTCGAGTATAACCAAAAACACTATACCGCTCATAGGCTTTACCAAAATGGAAATTATAAAATAAAACGCTTCGAAAGTTGTTGGATAAGATGTCTACAGAGTCGAGATACTAATAAGGTTTAGGTTTAGCAGAGTAGATAGTACCAATGCTGCATCAATCTTTGTTGTTTACAGCATTTGTACTGCAACCAAATATGATAATAAGTTGATTAGTTCTGAGATTGTAAGCATAGCATTTGTAATGAAGCAAGTTTATGGGAAAACAGCTTCATGGAACTGCAGTCTGATATTTGGGAAGCTTGTCAACCCCTGAAAGCAGGTACACTCAACAATGCAATCCGACCCGATCTGTGTAAAATTCCTGGAGAAATGGTAAAACAATGTCAGAATTTAACTAGTAGTGAGGCCTTTTAAATGAAGGTGAAGAGAAGTGTCATCAAGCACAAGCTGTTGACTAATCGCTTAGCTTTACTGCAAGTTTAGGCAGAGAATTTTAACAATGTAACTGATAAAAGGAAGGCAATAAAAAACAAGAGTGATTTATGTCACAAGTGTACGGATTACCTTTTAAGATTGAAAGAAAATGTAAACATGGCTACTTGTTAATAACTCACCTTAGTATTTAAACTGTTAAAGCTAAGATGATTGACTGGCTCAGAGCCATCAGTCCACACTGGAATAAAAGTCACTCTCATATGGTGTTCTGAACAGCTGGATCTCTTGAATGTAATTCCCTTCATCATGATGAAAAGACACGGGATGCACCTGGCATTCAGTTGATTCTTTTTCAGTTTGCCTGTATTCTGACGAAGCAAATGGAGAACCTTGTGCCATTGCAGGCATCGCATTCTGAGGCATGTTGGTATGACTTGTGTTCATAGGGAGCCCGTGTGAAACCTGTTTTGGCCCACATAAACCCCAAGAAGTTGTTGACAGAAGAGAGAGAGCACGATGACAATCTTGTGCCGCACCCAAATTGAAAGAAATCATGGATTCTTCTGGACCTGCAAAATTAGATGCCATATGAGTTAATGCATCTATTTATATAATCATAAATGCAGAAGGTCTACCACAAGAAGCCTCCATTTTATTTATTGAAATAGCTACTAGTTTTACATGGCTTCTTCTAAAAGCCAAACTTTCTTTCTGTTGATATATCCTGAAAAGTTTACACTGTTTTCTACACTGTTTAGCCACCAATCTCTTTGCTACACTGTTTTCTACAACCATTAGCACTAATCCATGCCTGAGAGGTGCCTGTATAGCCCTAAATCATAGTTAAACTATATTTAACTTCCCTGTTAAAAGTTCTAACTGTCAACTCTTTAAGCACCAATCTCTTTGCATACATGTCTCATCACATGCTCTTCCAAAGCAAAGGAAAAATTCACGACTGACCATTTACTTTTCAAATCTCAACTTCTCCGCTGTCCTAAGAGGTTAGTTATTGTTGATTAGTTCTAATAAATCTACAATAATTAATAAAGAAAAGATTTACCCTGGTACAATGATGCATCATATTAAAAGATTATTTTGGAATCAATCAACCAACTAAATGCAGATCCCTTTTCTTCACTGGTATAGTACAGATGCGGTTTAATTCTCAGGTCTAGTTGTTTCTAATAATGCAGTTACTAGACACATAGACCTTCAATTTAGTTTTTCCATGACACTTAACCAACTTAGACTGTCACGGTAAGAGCCAATGCAGGGTATTTGTTATGCATGTAAAATCTGTATTGGCAGAGTAGTCATGGGCTAAATCAGCATGCAGGCCTGGGGCATCCACAGCAAATTCTCAACCAAAGGCAGACCTATGTTCGATGTTTCTATATGGAAAATAGGATTGATCTTTATCATCTGATGTATGAAGTTAGTGGCATGCCAATATTCTCACCCAGAAAGTCTGACCACTTACCCAGCTTTGAGCAACACAATCTCATTCTCTCTTCAACATATAGTATATGATAACATTTGTTATTTTGCAGTTTTCATGAAAGCATAACTGAATTGAATATAATATGTTATGCAGGCTGTGTTGTAAGACTTCTTATGGAAGAAGAGGTAATAAGCCAGATAGTTACATCAAAAATCAGAATTTGAATGCAAAGACTTTAACACTTGCCTCCTATAGAAAGCAAAACACACCTTGGTCAAGAACCTCATCCAAGGTACCCTTGGCCTTGGACAGGAAGAACCCGTTGGAATCATGACAACGTACAGGGGGGGATTTTAGCAGCTGATTGCCACGTAAGTGCAGCATCCCATCATTACCTCCACCTTTAGCACAATTGAATGCGTATCCTTTTGTTTGAATGGACTTGGAGCAGCATGTGCCTTCCCATGTAAAATTTTCACTTGGATTTGTGTGTACAAATGGGACCCCATTACAAACTAGACTCATCTGTTGCTTCCCATCTGCAAGATAGATACAGATCATATCAAGTTTCATGCATGGGTATAAAGAAATACCAACTATATCCACATGGCTACAAGATGATTACAACTTGAAACAGCACATTGATGGACCGAATGTGCTGGCACTTGTTACAGAAACTTGTACACAGAATAGCACTTGTGCTAGTAACTGGCTCTCATATGACAGTGAGGTATTTCCCAAACAAAACGACTCAGTTAAGATATGATAATTGTAGAAATCCGTGACTACAAATCACACTACGTAAATTCTCGGCAGGAGTACAAATGATCAACTCTTAACTGTGATGTATTGGTAGAAAAAAAAAGTATAATTGGATCTGTAACTGGCGTGCAATACATTGGAAAAAGATTAGATGAGAATCAATGGTATCCCTTGAATATTAAATTTTGCAACCATATAGCAGTTATGCTTCGTTCAAATTTCAAAGTTGTAAACTCCCACCACTAGATTGATGTCATATTGGTCCCTTTACATGCTTTATTATTTGCAACCAGTAATACAGTTAAAGTGACATGCAAGACCTTCTATCAGTCAAGCAATTTGACTTGTAAGCTAGGTTAAACATTTAACTATCGTCGTATTTATAAAAATGTGCTTCATTTCAGAGTTTATACGAATAAGAAGTGTATATATTGTGGCCAGTGTTTTATTCTTGACAAGTTACTGCAGCCAAGCTCTATAGTCGCTGGAAAAAGAAATGTGAAATCTGAGTTAAAAACCAGTACCATACAGCGAGGAAGACAGTCTTGCTGGATTTAACCGGACTGGTTCAGGCTGTGGTTTCCGGCGTCGAGCATTGTGATCAGAAAGACGCCTACGACAGCTTCGCTTCTTTTCATCAAACTCAGACAGGCCATGGAACCTTTGACATCACACAAGATGAAAACATCATACCAAATATCGAGTAAAGCGGCATTCAGGAGGTGAATAGTCACTTCCAGCGAAGCATCTAGTAGGCCAACCACTATATATATCATTTCCTTAGGATAAATCGGAAGAATTTCAAGCAATTTGTCAAGACGACAAATAGAGAGAGATGAGAGTAGTAATCTAAATTTCTCCGTGCAGCAGTAAGCAAGATCAATAAAAAAAACAAGCACCAAAAGAATTTGTTTGCGGGTTTTATGTCTCCAACAAACAATTGGCAAAGCATGGTAGATTTACCTGCTGCACTGTTGACAAAACCGACGTTCCAGACCACCAACAATTACCTTTGGGCACTTCGAATGATTTTCACAAACTCTATGTTTGCGATGGTAATCTTTTGCTGATGAAAGGTCGAGGTTGCAGCCTTCAACCTTGCAGCGTGCAGCATGTGCGGTCTGAGGATTGGACCTGGATCTCTTTGCTGGAGTAACAGATGATGCAGGAATTGCAGGGTAAGATGAATTCTTAGCATTGCTTCCAACAGAAATGTCTTCAAAGTACGTTCGTCTACCAAGCTTTAAACCCAACAACGGTTCACCAGAGCCAACTGAAGCCTCAAGTGTGGGGGAACCACCAGTTGGCTCAGCCCTGGCAAATTCTTCCTGATTGTCAAAATCTTCATGAATATCTTCAAAAGCCTCCAAATTGAATTTTGATGTCTTTGTTTCCCCCATTGAAGACGAATTAATGGAAACTGATTTTGAGCTCTTTGACAAAGAAGCACCACTACCGACACCACACCCTGATGAAAAGAAAGATGCCGAGTCAACTACGCCCTCTCCATCAATTTCCCACTCTGTTTGTTGCATCTTCCTTGGATTTTCAGCAGCCGTTGCATTGAACATGATAAGGTTTTCCCAGTCCCACTGTAAGGGGCTTTTTGCATTCCACTCCATCATTGAACTCGTAGATTCAGTTAAGCACTCTTCTCCATAAAAGTCACTAGCAATCAGCACAACAAATCCTACAAAATCATGGACACGGAGGCATGTATGAAATGTTAGGAAAGGGCAGGAACAAGTTTGGAATGAAACTAGCAACAGATTCCAGAATAATTTAATAAATATGTAATGCGCCAGATAGCCTAGAGCATACATCACCACCAAATCTCACATCAACAATCGGCTGGACATATTTGTTTCTAAGATTCAGAGAGTTAATTGTAATAACCAAGAGGCAAACCTGACAGAACAATATTGGGTCTGCTTGTCACCCAAAACTTGAACAAAATTATTAGATTGATGCCGCTTAATCCGCCAACCACCAAAGTTCAAAGTGTTCACAGAATCAATCAGAGAGAACTGACTAAACAAATAAAAATAGCATCCCGGTGAGGAAAAATCACATTTCAACCCCGCAAGTCTTTGAAGATTTTAATCGCCATTCTTGTGAACTCATTTAACTACATCAAGATCTCAAAGCTGATAACGACCTGATCATGCAAATTCCGGACCTCAAGAAACCATACAAAAACAAAACCTAACCACCATGGCTTACACAAAGAAGCCAACTACAAGAATCCAAACAGCCTATGCTATCTCCTTTGTGTAAATAACCACCACCAACCAGTCTGATAAGGATGATAATTGCCCCTCCCCAAACTCCTACAGCTGTTTTAGTGATTTCTACTCTAAAATCCAGTCAAATTCCCAAAAGCTTTACCGAATCATCTCAAATTAACAACCCTTGACTTCTTGGAGAGCTCTGGCAAAACAACAAGAGAACCAAGTCATCTCTCCCTCTCTCTCTCTCTCCAATTATTAGTTCCCACAAACTGTAACTGTACTGAATGAGAAATGTTTCACGTTTTACCACAACCTTCAATAATTCTCTCATTCAACTATATATGGGCAAGACTTTTAACCGTGTGACGTGAATGAGACTCCACAAAACAACTGTTTTAAATAAAAACCAAAACCCCATCAAACCACAACTTCCACAAAAGCGACAGTAACAAAACTGAAACAAATCTCTACCTGTACTCACCGAAATAAATGATGCCAACAACCTCTCCTTTTTTTTTTTTTGGAATAATCAAACCCATTAAATTCCAATCAGCAAACGACATCAATCATAATAAGTGCTGATTGGTTTAGCAATCATCAAACTCAATGCTCCACAAGTTCCTTTGATTTTTTTTTTTTAAAAAAACAGTTGGCAACAGATCAAGTTGATTTTTTTATAACATACTTTTTATCTGAAAAAAAATTAGAACTTTTGTATAGAAACACAACCGGGTAAAAGGGCTGGTCCCATTTTAGGGTTTCCCGGGTTTTCACAGTTACAACTGCAAAACGAAGGAAGAAAGTAAAAGATTTTCCGGGAAAATTTTATGGGGCATAAACGAGGTCGTTTTAATGGGTATAGGTTCACCTTCCCCGAGAAGACAACTGGGAAGGAAGTAAAAGGAAATGAGAAGAAAAGAATGAACGAAAGAAAAAGCATCTTTTTTCTTTTATTTCATCTGGCTCTGTTTCCTTTTATGAAGTGCAGACAAACACACAAAACAGAAATAACAGAGAAAATGATATTTCAATCTAAAGCCGCAAAAACAACAGCTGTTTCTCCAAATTTAGGAAAAAAATTTCGGCTTCAGTTGTTTCCACCCTTAAGCCACCTCTCATTATTACTTTCTTCTTTTAACTTCAATCATTTCATGCCCAAAAGTAAACTCCCGTAAATCCCAATATCCTAAAATTAACTGATAACAGATGAGATGGGATCTTTTCTAACAGTCAGTAAGTAGATTGGAAGAAACCCAAAAATCAAAATTAATTCTTACCTGAAAAAAATGGAGAGCGAGAGCATGAGAGAGATCTTAGACACACACAGAGAGAACAGAAGATAATAATAGAGTCAGCCTCTTTTCTGGAATCAAGTCATTTCATTTCCGTTCACTTCATTCGTTCATTCATTCATTTGTTTGTTGCAGCACCCACAAATAAAAAAGGAACCGGTGGAGATACCACTTGCTATCACACACTTTTTCACAGCTTTACTTTTTTGGACTGTCTTCAAACCCAAAAGCCAGCCTCTCTTGTCAGTATGCCACTCAACACTGTATCAGGAAACTCATATGGCAATGAGAAATTATAATTGCTTATAGAAACATTAGAATAATCAAATGGCTTAATAACCCCTTAGAATTTACATCCACCTAAGATCAATTACTCTAATAGAAATTAATGTAACTCAAGCACATGCACAGAGTGTGTTGAGTTTTGAAGTTTAGGCAAGTTTCTAAAGTATAGGTACCATCAAATGCTAAATTTAATATTAAATAAAAAAATAATATACAATGATCTTAAATTTAAATTTAAATTTTTAATTAAATTTTAATCAATAATTTTTATTGTATTTCTAAAATTACATAGTAATAAATAGTTTAACATATTATAATATAGGATAGATTAAATCTCTTTCATTAGTACTTAGTAGTGAAATCTTGAAGATTCTACAGCAACCAATTTAGTCCTTCAAGACTAAGAGAACTTGGAAAAGAGTGTGCTTTATTTAGTAAAGTATGTGGTTTTACTTTCTTTAATTTCTTCCCTCGTCAAAAGGAAAGGCATTTCCCCAAGGTTTTCATTATTTTACTTCACTTTCACTACTAAACTTTCAAACTCAAGCTGTAGCCTTACGTGTTCTTGAATCTGATCAGGCTTGACCACTGGGAACTAGTGTAGTTGACGTTAATTATGACAACTGCTGGTCCAATTGTTGGGACAATAATTAATAAGGGCTAATAACATCCGAGTCCCCATGTTTGTATATCTATACAAATAAAAATATAATTTGTCTATTAATAACAGATAAGTCATTAATAATATAACTAATAAATAATAATAATTTATAATAAAATAACTAAAATAATCTTAACTGTTAAATTATACATTCTATTATATAAAAGTTGAAATTAAACCTGACAAGGAGAATGTCGTTATTTCAGTAGAAATTATGGACCTATTTGTTATAAATGAATAAGTTATAAACTTTCTTGTAAATTATACAAATTCAAGAACCTAAATATTATTCTTTCTGATTAATAACAACAACAACATTATACAATAGGATCGAAGACAAAAATAAATAACGCAGTGAATATCGGGTTTTGTAGAGAGATGGGTGGACGGTGATAAGTGGGTCATTCACATTGGAGCATATATTATAAGCATATTTTCTCAATCAACTTGTTTATATTAAACTAATAATATGGTGTGGATTGAGGTTGGCACCATATAAGATTTAGTCAGCCTGTATTTATTAATGGGAAACTGCAAGATCTCATGCTTATGATTAACGCAGGCAGGAGAGTAGACCCACGTGTTGAGACCTGGAACAAGTCCATATGCCTGCCTTCAATGGTTACTGGGCGTTGATTCGCAATCTTCTCTGTCATCTTGTCTTTGAGAACCCTTCTCATTATTTCCCCGGAAGGAGATTTCGGGATGCTGTCCACGAAATGCAAAACTCGCAGTTTATTGTGACTTGCAACGTTGGATGACACATAGTTGATGATATCTTCTTCATTTTCTGTTGAATTTGGGTTTGTCACAACACAAGCAGTTGGGATTTCTCCTGCCTCTTCATCAGGCAGCCTCCAGTTGCAAACCGTGAAAACATGAAATTAATTAATCAAATCTGCGGTTAAAGAACATTAACGAGTGGGATAGTTTGGTTACGGCACAAGTGCGGCATCTTTGACCGGAGGATGAGTTAGAAGCACAGCGTCAAGCTCCGCAGGAGCTACCTGTTTTCACAAATCCAACATTTTATTTATTACAGCAAGTGAATTTCAGTTTTACAGTCCTTGTTTTCAACGAAATGATGATAAATGTGGCCCAGAACTGTTCTTCTGGTCATGAAAATATCTATCAGGTGTATTAATGGCCAAGTTAATAATTGATCTCAAACCAGAAGACCAAATGATGAAGGTCTAATACGGTCATTTTGTTTGCATTTTAAACACTTTCCAGGTTCCGGATTTACCAGCAAAATTCTTGCCGTCTCAAATAGTTTTTCCCAGTCGAAACAAAACAAAATGCAATACGTTAAAGATTCTCACTTGAAAGCCTTTGTACTTGATTAACTCTTCGGTGCGATCCACAATGAAGATATCTCCATCATCACCTGTGTACCCAATGTCACCAGTGTGTAGCCAACCATTCTTGTCAATGGTCAGAACAGTTTCCTGCTCACTGTTAAAGTAACCTGTAAAGGCCTTTAAAAATTGACCCCATCTCATCATTTCAGCTTATATAATTGCACCCAATACTGACGAGTGATCAGTCATCTCATTTTATCTCACAAAACGACGGCTATACTTTTATGACTTGCGGAAGCATTAGACATAGCTTTTTGCACCTTGCATTACACAATAGCGTCTGACGCAAAGCTCACCAGGAGTGTTCTTGGGAAGTGATCAACAAGATTCAGGATCTATGAACTTTACTTTTAAATTACGGAGAATGAATCCCACTGAATTTTTCTTTTCAGTTCCATGTGGATTTCCAAGATCTCGACGGGTGAGTGTGATGCAACCGTGCTCAGCCAGTCGAGTTACAAAATTCAGATGACTCATACTTTCTTTAACAGTAACAAGCGAAAATTTAAAAAGAAAAAATTATTTTTTAAAAAGGTTATCGCTCATCGCCTCTTGGACTTGGACATCGGGAAATTTCTACCCAAAATAAGGGAGTTCGGGGGCAAGTGGAGCAGCAGCAGTCCTGACAGCCCTAGGTTTGGGTTTACTAAGATCAAATTCATCAACTATAGGATTCTTAACCAAGGCCAAAATAATTGGTGGCTCAGTTGGTGCAAATGTGACTTCTTGTGTGATCAGTATATTCAGAAATGTCTTGAGTTCAAACCTATTCATGGTTACAACTTTTCCTTTGTTCCTCATCGTGGCGCAACAGATTCCAGTGATCCTATAAATGTGAAAGAATGGGATCAGGCCGAGAGTCGTGACCTGACCTAACCCTACACTGAATAGTGTGGAGCAGAGATTTGCAACCAAATTATGTGGGTTAACATTGCACCCTTTGAAATCCCTGTTGTGCCCGATGAAAATGGAAGGGCACAGAGATCAGTCTGCTTTACTTCTTCGTCGGCAAAATTATTGCCTGCTCGGTCTGCTGCTTCAAGAAGTTACTCTCGAATTTATGACACTGTCAATGACTTCTTCACCCAGTACAATTACTGGTAGCCCCAGGCCTTTTACATGGTTTTCTTAACACAACACAATTAAGCTTAATTACAGTAGATAATGAAGACAGCCTTTTTAATTTTGAGATTATATAGCGCCATCTTTTCATAAATTGGGCCATAGGTGACAATGAGCTTAGCATCAGCAGCTTCCACTTGCTTCTGAAGTTCAGTGGCATGCGCTGCCGGGGTTATCACCTGAAAAGACACCACAAGCAGCCATAATTCCAAGTGCAACGATGCCGTACTCCGCCACATTCGGTAGCACTATAATGACACTCGTCCCTTTCTCCATCCAAGAGACCTCAATGCCATTGAAAACCTCCTTGTATCCCTACGACTTCATCGTAAGTATATGCCTTTCCACTCACTGCTTCCACGAACGCTGTCTTGTCTGCGAAAAGTTCAGCATCTTTGAGCACCAAATCAGGCAGCGTCACGATTTCAGGCACCGGCACTGCAGGATATCGACTACGGAAAAATATGTTCTTCATCTGTGCTGCTGCTGATGTTGAATATGATACGGGCATCTCCATGGTGGCAATGTGAATTGGCTGTGAAGATTATTGGGCTTGAGATTTGAAGGACGACGAATTCCTGTTTGATCATATGTTGTGCATGGTATTAGTGGTTGGTGACAGTTCGTTGAATCATGTTTGAGTCACGGTCTAAGACCATTCTTTCCAACAATTTGGGGTACTGAAACGTGCTGAGATCCGAGAGTAGTTTGCGCTTAGCTACGTATTTAGTCTATGATATGGCCCATTCCTATTGGTTTTTCTAATCCAAATTGGATCTGCATGGTGTTTTTCTTCTGTATTGAAGTCCATAAAAATGGAGTATACCCAAATACACCATGTTCATGCTATGCACCCCTCTGGTATTACTGAAAAAAATCCCAGGAAACTATTAGCACCAGCCTAGCTAGCCGAATGGTCAAGCTCTTTTCCCGCACCGCACGAAACCATTTCCCAGCATCCCGTTCGTTCAAAATCAGCAACATGTTGCTGCTTTTGTTGCCACCAATCACTCAAATTCACCCAAGATTTTGACCATTAAGAGACCAAAATTCTAGGAACTAGGCCTGTGCTCAAACCTCGAAAAGCTATGACACGAGTGAAAGAATGCACACGTAAAAGAAGAGAAGAATCCATGATGAATATGATGATGATGAAGAATCAAATAATATACAGAATTGGAAAAACCCACTAAGAAGAGAAGACTAGTCTAAAATGAAATGACGTGAAATGAAAGGATTGTTGCGTTCCCTAGTCAGATGAAATGATTACCCACCGCATTAGGCATCGCCGTTAATAATAACAATTATACCTTCGCCCTACTAAACCCTTTAACTTTGGCTTCTCTGTATCATCATTACTTTCCCCTCTTTTCAAATAATCCATCTTTTCCTCTCTCTCTCTCTCCAAATTACACTTTCCAACCATCCTTTTCTTCTATTTATTTGCACTACATCCCCATCTCTCTCGCTTGTCTGTTTTTTCAAAATAATAATAATATTAAAAATACATACTCTTTCTTGCAAGTTGATCCGATCTGTCGTCAGATTGAATTATATTAAAATTATATTATTATTATTATACATTTTATATAATTTATTTATTTATTTATTATTATATTAATTTAATAAATAAATAATATTACATATATAAATTTATTAATATCATTTTTTATAATAATAATATATTATTATCGTATGTTTTATATTTTAATAAAAATTTAAAAAATCTATAAAATAATATAAATTGGTCATATTAATTTATATAAAAAAAATTATGTTATGGTTATTTTTATATTTTTGCAAACACATACATAATTTATTAATTTATATTAAATAAATTTTTTACATTATGAAATAATCAAATTGAATTTACAACACTAAATATTTTACTTCCAAAATGAAGAAAATATGGACTTAATTGATACAAATAAATAAATTATAATCTTATTTATAAAAGTATAAATAATCAGAGGCCAGATGATAAAATAGTANTACTTCCGTAATTCTAACAAAAACATCATAAAACGGAAGTGGTGGGACAATCATGCGGTGTGCGTGGAAGAAGAAAAGGCCTCGAGACAAGTAAATCACAGCCGTTAATCTCTGTAAAGTTCAATTTGATTTCAAAGGCCCTTTCCTACGGTCTTCCTGACCATAATAAGCTGGCGTTCACACACGTGGATTTCCCGTCAAGTAACTATTCTACTTTATAGAGGGAATCGCATACCCCCGTCGGGGGCACTTGTCTTTTTACTTTAATACCCTTCACTATCTACCTCGCATGCATCGCGTGCTTTTGACGGCATGAGGTTGAGTTTCGTTTACATTGATGCTGTGGAAGGACAATTAAGAGAACAGACGAGGTTACTTCGGGAAAGTCAGATTTAGGTGGCCGTAAATATCAGGAGGGATTATTGCAAGGACAAAGTAGCGTGCGGGTAAGAAAAATAACAGGAAATGATGGTAATGGGCCAGCTGACGTGGAAAAAGACGAGTGGGTAAAGAAGGTAGCCATAAGAGCTTAGAGAACAGAGAAGCGAGAGAGAGGGTGGGTTTTTTTGGGGTTGATTGAGCTAAGTCGGGTCAGACCTGAGTCTGAGTCAAGGTCCGACTCCGGGGCATGGAAGAGCTGGCCATGCTTAGGCAGCTCATCGGTCAGCTTCAAGAACTTCTCCAACTCTACGGTTCTTTTCCTCCTAATAATAATTCACATTACCTCTATTTTCACTCCAATCAACAGCAGGAAGAAGAACTCCACCACCGTCACCAGCTTAACAGGTTTCTTCTTTCTCTCTAGATCTCCACCAATTTTCCAATTTATTCATATTCTCTTTGCATTGTGGATTGCTTGCCATTTTACTTTCTCTTTTGAGCTGCCTGTTACCGATTTCTCGTTTGGATTTCCGTTTCACTTTGTTTTGGCTAATTAGGTGTGGTGGTTTTAGGTTTATTAAGTCAGGTGACGGAGAATTTCAGTTTCATTGCTTGCAGTTTTAGAAATGATACACCATTTTTGTTTGTTGTTGATCAACTGATTTCTTGCTCTTTTCTTCCATTGTCTCTGAATGGTATTTCTTTCTACTATGTACTATCATAAATTCATGGTATCTTCTAACTTGCTTAGGGATTTCCTTTCTTGATTTGGTTAATAGAAAAATGATATTCTTTACAGAAACTTATGATAGATTATGAATGCACCCAATATCTATAGATATATATTTTTCCAGTTTTATGATTGATACGAGCTAGTTGATGCACGTTTCATTTACCATTTCTTTTTGTCATGCTTTTCTTGTTTTACATTTATTAATATGCCTTAGTACATAGAGCACAGTCATACATGCCCTTTCACTTTTGACAAAAGGGTGATAAAATGAAAAGAAAGGATAATCTTAGAGAAAAGCAGACAGTCGCCCGTGGCTGAGGCTGATACAAGTGGTTTATGGAGTTCACATTCCGTGCACTACGTTTAACCCTAACTTAGAGCTTATTGATATTTGATTAAACTTCAATTATGCTACAGTTACTGTTTGCACATAAACTTGACCACAGGTTGTATCTTCTCATTCATGATAAAGCTGCAAGATTGTGCACATTTGTCCCCTTTGGTTGATAGTCAATGAATTATTGATGCTTCTGATTCCAAGTTTTTCTTTTGTATTCTGACTGCAGTATGTAAGTACATTTGTACTTTCGAGTCCATGACAGTCAAGATGAAGTGTATGTTCAATTTACTTTCGATATGTACACATATCACATTGAACTAGATTGCGCATTTCTAGTGTTGCTGTCATCTTATAGAATTGCTGACGGATCATTGATGTTCGTCAATGCACATGTCTGTGAGAATAGATGTATCTTGAATTGTAAGAATGTAAGCAATTTTATTGCATGGAAGTGATTAAACGAAATAAGCCATTGTCACGGCTTTAAATGAATTGTTATTTTTGGTGGTTGACTTGGACATTCTCAAGAAAAATTAATAGTTGTATGGGCTGTTGTGCTTGATGAATTATTGTTCTGTTTTACGTATGTTGTTTGAACAATTTCATTTACTCAGTACAAGGTTTGATGGCTAGTATGAATAATGTGCATGAAGCTTTGAGTTTGTGTTGTTGCCATTCAAGTTAAGAAACACTAAAATTCCCGAAGTGGCTGAAGTTCATGATCAAAGTGAGAAGTTTTATTGGAAATACCATGTCTCAGGGCCACAAAAGATTTTGTTAGTGCAATCATCTCTTTCAGTCTGTTCATGCGAGACATGTGACTTAGAACTGATGGTTCTAAACTTGAAGCCCAACCTGCATTGGTTTTAAGTCACTCAACATTGAGGCTAGCATTTCCTCAGAGTTGCTTTCTCACAGGCATTTGGAAAGTTGACAAACTTCTGTTCTTTTTTTTTTTTTTTTTTTTTACCAATAAAGGTAAACGTAATTTGGATATCTATTTCTACTTTTCACATTCCGTTAACATCATGGCAAGTGTCAAACATCCAAATTTAGTTGTGTGGAATCAACATTGTGAGTGTTTGTTTTATCAACCTTTGGACTTGATTAAAATGGCTTATTTTGGGTGTGGTTTGTATGAGTAAACCAACCATAGACTCACCAAGTTTACTGGGAAAATTCTGTTGGCTAGATTAATCATTTGTTAACTTAAGTTTGAGATTTCTTGCTGATAAAATTTAAGTAAGAAAATATATTGCTTATTATGTCCTTGAAATTAATTCTGGGTTCACTCACACAAAATCTTGCCATTCATAGGTGTTGATAGAGCTATGTATTACAGTGAATAAAATGCCTCCTTGACTGGTCCAATTTTTGTGGACAGCTCTCTTACTTTAGGTAAATCCCTCTTTATATTAATACATTGATAGTCTTTTATAAAAAAAGAGAAGAAATTACCCGAAAATAACAGCCTAGAAGAATTTCGCTGGTTAAAGCTGGTACCTTTGGACTTAGGAGCAGAGGATAGTTGGGTAAAACAAGGGAGAGGAAAACAGCACTGAGGTCTGTGTGCTTATATCAGGATCTTATTAATTGATGTCTGAATGGTATTGCCAATGTGAAGTTCATTGAGAACCCTGTGTTCACTACTGACACATACCTTTCTTAGAATCATTGCCAATGCTCAAGCAACTTGTGATTTGATTGCCTGATGTATTAAATTCTCATCTCTGACAAATTCATTTTTAGTAAACCGTTACCTCAAACCAGATTCCCCAGTGCATTATGTTTTATATAGGAATAACATTTTAATATTACGTGAGAAACAATAGGAATTTCTTGCCTTCTCTGTTTGATAAATTCACTGGGTGATTTTCTCATTATTTTTTTCCAGTGATTAACAAGCATGATGAACTGATATGTAAAGGCATTTAAATTTTCATGACATTTGATTTTAAAACATCTTCTCGTCATAGGGAAACTTTCTGTATTCTGTTTCATTGTAACTTTTACTAACTATAGTGTAATATACAATGTTTTTTGATGTGAAAAGATTCTTTAGAATATTTCAGTTTTTAAAAGTCTCAAATATTTGGAATATACAATGTTATATTACAAAACGTACATAAAATGGTGTTCAGGCTTTCTGAAGGTATTTGAAAACTGGGGCATTGTGTCACTCATTTCTGCTATTTTGTGCTTTAGATAGCTTAACTAACACAGAGAGTTGGGAATTGAGAAGATCTGCTGCTATAACCAAAAAAAATAGTGAAGTATATGGTTAGTAGAACTTGTGTAATTACTCAGGTGACAACTTGATGGATGAATCTGAAGAAAATAACCTTAAATCCTTGAATTTTAACATACCAAAATCTAATGGTTCATGCTTGGCAGTTATACTAAATTGTACTCTGTGTACATATGATAAATAATTACAGGAAATTGCCTTTTAGTGAATATAGAAGTAACTGTTATCAATTTTTGCGCAGATGGTGCTTGCCCAACGTCGATAACAGTGCTGCAGATGATTGTTACGGTCTTGTGATGGCAGCTGGAAAATCTGATAGCTGTAAGATGTCGGAACCTGTCAAACCTCCTCCCTCCAAAAAATCTCGAAAGGATCGGAACCAAGGAAAATTAGCTGGATCCATCCATACAGCTGGGGTTATGGAACAAGAAATTTGGAAAGAGTTCCCGGAGGATCTTTTTGAAGCGGTCATTGCAAGGCTTCCCATTGCCACATTTTTCCGCTTCCGTTCAGTTTGCCAGAAATGGAATTCCTTGCTGGACTCTCATAGTTTCTCTCAGCATTGTGCCCAAGTCCCACAAGGCAATCCCTGGTTTTACACAATCACTCATGAAAATGTGAATTCTGGAGCCATGTATGATCCTTCCACAAAGAAATGGCACCATCCAACTATATCTTCTCTGCCCATGAAAGCAATCATCTTGCCAGTTGCTTCAGCTGGGGGTCTAGTGTGTTTTCTTGACATTGGTCATCGGAACTTCTATGTATGCAACCCTTTAACTCACTCTTTCAAAGAGTTACCAGCTAGGTCAGTTAAGGTCTGGTCCCGTGTTGCTGTGGGGATGGCTCTCAATGGAAGTTCAACCAGTTTTGGTTACAAGATTTTATGGGTAGGATGTGACGGAGAGTATGAAATTTATGACTCTATAAAGAATTCCTGGAGGCGACCTGGAAGCATGCCCTCAAGTGTGAAGCTACCACTATCATTGAACTTCCGGTCACAAGCAGTTTCGCTTGACAATACACTTTATTTCATGCGTTCAGATCCTGAAGGGATTGTGTCCTACGATATGGTTACTGGGGTATGGAAGCAGTTCATAATCCCAGCCCCACTGCATTTGAGCGACCACGCACTTGCTGAGTGTGGGGGACGGATCATGCTTGTGGGTTTAATAACAAAGAATGCTGCTACATGCGTGTGCATATGGGAGCTGCAGAAGATGACTCTTTTGTGGAAGGAGGTTGACAGAATGCCAAACATATGGTGCTTGGACTTTTATGGGAAGCACGTTAGAATGACTTGCTTGGGTAACAAAGGTTTGCTCATGCTGTCATTGAGATCAAGACAAATGAACCGACTAGTTACTTACAATGTGATGAGCAGGGAATGGCTCAAAGTTCCTGGATGTGTGGTGCCTTGTGGGAGAAAGCGGCAGTGGATTGCATGTGGTACTGCCTTCCACCCATGCCTGGCTTCAACAGCTTAAATCAGATTTTTCTTTTTGTTTCTGGCACCAATATTTATCTCAGGATTGGTGATTTTGTTTATGCTCGGTTGACTCTGAAATTTTGCTGTGGGTTCCTCTGCTGCCAAATTTCTCTCTCGTGACAATGATACACTGGGATGTATCATGTCTGGTTATCGGTATGGTATGTATCATGTCTGGTTATCGGCCTTTTCTTTCCATGTACAAATTTGTGGATGAACTACTTTGATTTAAGAAGACTAAAGTTTTAGAAGACTTGAAATTCATTCTGTTAATTCTCACCTGGCACGCAAGAGCATTTGATTTTAGGGCACTAATTAGTTGTAATGCTCTGTGATAGAGATTTCAATTACTAGAGTTTTGACAATTGGACATTCAATCAAACCTCTGCCTCTGCCTCTAATTGAGTGGGTACTTACAAAGGTCCGACTGCGTCAATCGCAATTTAGGGCTTCCTTATTGAAGGCTCTTAGCATGCCTCATGGTTTAGCAGTTGACTGCCAGGTTGCAAAATTACAATCCTGGCATTCTTTTTAGAATATGCACAGCCGTTTATTGTTTCAATTCAAGAGTTAACAAAATTTCCGTCTGTCACTGTAAATTTTGCAGATGCGCCTCTCCCGCTTGGAAAGAACCTGGCCCAGACTTAGAATTAGCAAAATCTAGTAAGCTGCTCAGGTAGGTAGTCACAAAGCGTGCTAGACTTTTGAGACTTACTAACGATGGTATCCCATCCATTCCAAACTTTCGGGCAGCTAGTAATCACTTGTTTCAATCTTGTGTTAACCGTCCGTAGTAGCACGTGTTGACTAGTAAATGTCAGTTTAGTGTGTGTTTGTGAGTGACGATGTGAGACAGTAGTATGATAAAATCACTAAATATTAAATACAGAAACGACGGTGAATGGTAAGTTTCCTGTCGTATACAATGCCATCACCAAACTGAGAATTGCTAATGCAATTTTACATCCACATGAATCCATAAAACAAAAAGAACACCCACAGATAGTAATCAAAATGTTTGTTCTTCGCAACACATAATAAAAACTGGTCTTATAAGTCTACCAGCAGGTTTCCTACACTAACAAAACGAAAACAAATGACATTGTGGGAGGACCACCTGCTGCTATTTGTCCAAATCGGTGGATGTTCATGCCATCCCTCCGCTTGCTGCTGTCCTGATTATCTGGAAAATAGCTGTTTGGAAACGATATTACAAAGAAATGTGATCAGGAAACCGTAAAATGGAGCATCTAAATTAGCTTACTAGGTAGTGATAATAGAAGGCTAAATAGACAATAAAATCGTTCCTACTCCATACAAGGGCCTTAAGCCCTGTTCAATTACCAACACATATGGAAACTAAGCATTTGGGCCAGAAAACCAATCTGTACTTGGCAGGCAATTGTGCCTCCTACAACCGAAGTACTAATGTACATTTGCTATAAAAGCTATCATTGTTTTGATGAATGGCAATTGGTCCATGCCTCTAAACAGCAACGAGCCACCCACACCCAGAATATGCATCCAATAAAAAATTCAGCAAAAACAGACTCTTAACCTGATCTTATAATTTATATAACAAATATTCTACAGTTCATAAAACAGAATCAGGAGCTATATGGAAGGACAACCCCACCAATGAAAACACCCACACATCACTCGCAAAAGGTTTTCCAAATAGTTTGAGTGAATGAAGAAATCTCTGTGTACAACGACGTAACCTTAACGTACACAAGGTGTGCCGAGTGCAATAAATACCACTTACATATCACATTTTTATTTGGAGAAAAAAAAACAATGGGAAAGTGCCAATGCATTTAAAATAAAACAACGTTAACATGTTATAAGGAAGAAACTCACATGATCCAATAACAACAAATATAAAGAACCCAAGCAGAATAGGGCCAACAGGATAGTCCTTGCCCTTCTTTGTTGTGGATTCAGGCACTGCGCCTCTCTTTGTAATGTTCTTCTCGAATTTGCCCACCTTCCTAACCGCAAGACGCTTTGATGTTGTCTGCACATACACCATGACAAAAGAAGTCAACTATCAAATGCCCACAATAAAACGGGATAAGGAAAACAATATTAACATTTCATTAAAATGATCCCTATATTGGCAGAATTCTAGACACCCATCGCTAATTTGTCCAAGATTCCAAAGAAAACTATTCATGGATTAATTAAAAGAATTCTTTTGCATATATTCATCTTGGAGATAAAACATGATTTAAAAAATGAAATCTGTCGCATTATTAATATTTATGTGACGCCTAAGATGAGATAGGCGGGATCTAATGAAATCCGGTTGCAACCTTTTTCTCGCGACATTGATTATCACAATTAGCTTAAAAGATTAAATCACAGCAATATATAACAAAATAATTTTTTTTTTAAAAAAAAGCTCCCATTTTCAATAGGCTGATTCAAATTTTGGCAACAATTTGATCAATTAACGAGCTGAAATCAATATCAAAACACATATAATTACAGATCAGATAATCAAAATACGAATAAATGCAAGAAACAAAACAGATCCACGGCAAGCCGAGAACCGAGGATGGCGGTATCAAAGGAAATCAACAAAACAAGAGGAGAGCAGGCGATTGAAATTACCATGATTACGGGGAGATCCGGCAGCCGGAAACGATTGTAGCAAGGCAGGCGAACTACAGGCGATTCCTTTTCTTAACCCTTCCGCCGAGTAGGACCTCCTGTTTTTTTTTTTTTTTACCCCTTTTTCTCTTTCTAGTCGCTCCCACTCTCTTCGACAAATGTCCGTCTGTTTATACCCGTGAAGGAAATACTGATATCCTCACCGGATATCGCGTCACAGACCTCGTTACTACGAATTTGCTAACACGCGGCGTTATTTTATTAGTCCACTTCGTGCATGTACACTTTTGCGAATAGAACGAGTATTGGGTCATTGCTGCATGTTATCCAAATAGATGATAATTTGCGAGGGGACATTTTTCCTCATTTTGACTTGATAAAATATATACATTTAAATATTAAATAAAATTATTATTAAAAAAATAATATTAAACGGAATGATTTATTGCCTTAAATAATTAATTAATATAATATAATTATTTATTTAATAAATAAAAAATTATTTATTAATAATAAATAATTAATTAAATAATAAAATTTTTAATTTTTATTTATTATTAATAAATAAAATTTTTAATTTTTTATTAAATAATTTAATGATGTCAGTATTAATAAAATTGTTTCTCCGATAGTAAATAAAAGTTAAAATATATTTGAATTAAAATTGCGTTAATGGTGACTTTTTTTAGAACAGATGAAGTGGTGTACACGTGGCGCAAGTTCCATTATCCCAAACAATTTAATGAAGCGGTCAGTTTGGTAGTTGGAGTCGGACGGCAAGCTACCATTAAAGCTTGAAAATGGGGACAGCAGCACATCACACAACCATGATCAGGCAAGCAAATGCAATACAGTCCTCATTCACACTACTTGTTTTCCATTCAATAAGCAAAACTGTGATGCTTAAGAATTGGGACATTAGTTTTGCAGGTGTTTTTATTTCTTTTTTCCTGTGGGTATGTGCAATCACACCTAAACATGACAGTCCTTTATATGATATAACAGTCTACAACAGAATAGAAATTGAGCAATGTGCAACCCACTTCTTTTGCCAGAGAATAGATCGCTGCTCTCTGTTGCTCCGAAACAGAGACTTCTAATATACAAATTTTGTTGCTCTGGAACCAGGAATATAAGACGTAGTACTACTGAACTTGGGAAAATTTAGCATCTCGATTCTTGCAAGAATCTAAGCCGCCTTGGTGGAGAACTACTTTCTCTCACAATTACTATCATCAAGTAGCATGACAAGATGACCATTGAATTGACTCAACCCACCATAGCGAAGCCTTTTCTCAAGATCACTGGTAATTTAAGCAGATGCATAAAGAATTAACACACATAGCTGATTAAGATGCAGACATGCATTGCAAATTACCTTTTTTCTGAAGGCACAGATGACAGCAGGCCAGAGATCAGTCACACTCGTGCATTATCCAAAGCGATGATCAAAAGAAAGAAATTCTGTCCTCTGTGAGAACTCTGTGAGCGAAAATTACAAACCATGGTTGACAACATAATTTTGAATAAGAAATCAAAGCAAACATAAATTATAGGCCAAAACATACCATTGTAATTGTTTTATTTCACAACAGACTGCGGAAGGCCTAAGGAAGGCCATTAGAATTGTATGGGAAATAATAAAATTTAACAGTAGCCAAAACTGTGCACAAAAGCATGAGAAGATTGTGAAAACAGTTAGAGATCAGATAGACGTGATTGTCTCTCCACATTACTGGATTTAGCTTTCCACTAAAATATGAGGAATGGCATTCACATAGAAACAGGTAGCACGACTAACAGCAATGAACCCCTTTAATGCCATCTATGAAGGCCCTCATAATATATCTCTAAATGTAGAGTTGGAAATATGGAAGCTTGATGTCATTTACATTTTTCTTTGAGATTTTCTCAAAAAAAAAAAAGTGCACATCAGAGTATGTGATGATGTACAAGAAATAAAATTTGAATTCTTTCAAGATACTAATATTCATCAACTTAAGAATGGAAACTAGAAGTAGAACACATTGTACAAAATTTCAATGATACAGTGATGTATTACTAATCCGTAACCCTAATTCAATTATAAACTCAGAACTAACAATTTTACAACTCTACAGACGAGGATGAATAGAAATGCAATTTTGTAACAGTTAAATGTCAAGAAAATCGAAGAGATTTAAGCAATGTAGAATATGGGGAGAAAGTTACAGTTCACTTTTGGGAAGGCCAGTATATTGGCAAGTTCCAATGGAGAAAGAGGTTTTCTTCAAAGTATATGACAGCTCTTGGATTAAGTATAAAATCCCTCACTGGGCAAGCCATTAAAAGAAGTTCGATCAGGCATGAAACACATTGTACAGAACTTCAGCCTTTTAGCGGCTTGAATTCTCAAGAACTGTGTGAGTTTCCCTCTTGAAGTATCTTCAAGTTGCAGATTTCAATTCCGCATGACTTCATGCAAATGGTAGTTCATTATTAAGAACATGTGGATGCTCAAAAATGGTGAATTAGTTCCAATGTAACTGCTGACCAAACTTATTCACATGAGACCAAAAAATCCAGAACTCAACTAACCGGCTCTTCATTAGCATGATCCACTCTCCCAGCTCTCTCAGTTTCTTCAGTATCCTTTGAAATTTCTACTCCCTGGTTATCTTTGGAATTACCATTCTCTACATTCCTAGCTTTTTCCAAACCCTCTGCCGCCCCTTCTTTGGTAACTTTCTCAGCATTATCCACTATATTAAGTTCCTCTACTTTTTCCTCCTCCAGAATATCTTCTTCCTTAGCGTCAGTTATAACCTGAAGAAGTTCCACTGGTGTAGCAGCTGGATCCAGCTCCCTGCAACCCTTTGGAGCATTTGGAGCCTCTTGACCTGTAAGCAAGTATGAAGGGACATAATGAGAGAAGCAAAACATCTCTTCTCTTGGAATCCGCCGGACTTCTCTGGGGTCCAAATGCTGATGAAACACTGTCTTAAAACCGGCAACCTTGACCAATGGAGTAACAGTTACCCCGTGTTCATCATTATAGTCTTCAAGTATTTCCACCATGTCATACTTGTGAATGACTTCATCGGCAGTAAGCTCATTCCAGTCAGAGGACCAATTCCTATAGATAGCCCAGACATCCCCTTTCCTGGGAAATATACGAATGGCCCCACGTGGACCTTTTGACCACCTGACCTTGTGCGAAAAGGAATTGAGTGAGTTACTGATCTCATATCTGCCCACTCTGAAATCTCCACAAGTTTTGGAGAAACCAGAAGCCACCCAGTTTAGCGGGCCCAGTTCACTGTTAGTTCTGGAATTAAGCCAACTGATCCGCATTTTGAATGGATTCAAAGAAATCACACCATGAATCATGGCATAATATCTTGGCATCCCATCATCATCATCGTATGCAGACCATACCTGGTTATCTCCAAATGATTTTTCAGCCCGATCCTTATCAAAATCATGAAAATCTGGATCAGGGACATTTATGGACAATGTTTCCACAGTTTCTGCATCTGCCCTGAGACAAGAACATCCAGGGACTCCATCTTTTTCATCAACTGACCCGCTAGACTTATTTTGACCATGTGTTTCGTTGTTTAACAAAGGTTTTTCTCTGTTCTCATTACCTTTCCCAGTGCCATTGCACTCCTCTTTGAATGCAGTTTTAGCCGCTGTACCCAATCTCCATTCATTTAGTTTTTTGCGGATTTCTGTCTTAGCCTTCTCCATCAGCAGATTTTGAATATCAACCAAGGATACTTCCTTTCCGTTGTTGGTTCTAGTGATTCCATTGACTCTAACTGTTTGAAAATTACGTGAGAAATTAGATGTTGCAGCTCCTGCATTTCCTGTGCCAATTTGATTCGAAAGATTACCGCCATAGTTGCCAGCACTAAGGTCCTCCATGCCTCTTCTTCTCTTTGCAGAACTGGAATGCCCAGGATGAAGAGCAGCACTAGCCCTTTTTGAGGCATTATGCTTCCTTCTCATGGCCTCCTCTCGTTTATTGACTGCTTGTGCCTCTCCACGCTCTCTCTTCACTTTCTCGTATGCTTGTTGAACCACACTAGCAGCTTGAGCAGCAGTTGAAGTACCTCCTGTCCTAGAGAATGGACCCCACTGGAAGTTGTTGTGGATATGGGAATCAGGATTACTAAATCCCCCTGCTGCCACATTTTGAGTGGTGGAATTGTTTCTAGCTGAATTAACTGTGTTTTTACTAACTGCTTGATGACTTAAGCTCTGCCGCTGCTGTGAGAAATTCCATGGGGATTTAGTATTATTTGAAGGAGGTGGAGCTGTTTCTACAGCCAAAAATGGTTCATGGCAATTGGGGCAAAGGAGATTATGATTCAGATAAACTCTGAGATACTCATATTGCATCTTGCATCTGTGGCAAACAGTCCAAAAGGTATTGGGTTTGGACTTATGAGATGGAGCAGGAGTAGACGAATGACTGGGCCGGGGAGTACTCTTGGGAGCTTTTGCACTTGATTTGGTAAAATTGTAAAACCCATTCGCTCCTGATGCTGCTGATGCACCCCCACTAGTAGTTGAAACCTTTTGAAATACTTTTCCATTTCTCTTATTGTCATAAGCTGCTCTCTTAGCCTTATCAGACAACAAACTCCAAGCCTCTGAAATGAGTTTAAATGCACCATCAGCTCCTATAGATTTATTCTTATCAGGGTGAAGCATGAGGGCCAGCTTCCTATACTGTTTTCTCACTGTTTCATCATCAGCTTGAGGATTTACACCTAGTATCCCATACCAATCTGTCTCCCCATTAATTTTATTCTCTGCAGAAAAATATACATCCAGGGTAGCTAACATCTGCGGAATACCCTCAAGTGCAGGATACAAATTCTGGGCCTTCACAGCAAATTTCTTCGCCCCTGAAATGTCCTTTGCAGTGAACTTCTTCTCAGCAATCTCTTTTGCCCTGGTGGCCTCATCTTTATTGCACTCCATTTCCTTTCTTAATCTTCTTCACTCTTTTCTTTGATTATTGATACAAGGCCACCAACAAAAGTAAATAAAATTCCGCCACTCAAGTATTCAATTCTCCCAGTTCTGTGCTTCTTCATATCAAAAACCCTAATTGACAACAAACAGAAATATGAACAACAAAAGTGAGGAAACTGCCAGAAGGAAGTACTTAAAAGGCGCAAACAATGATATTGTACAGAAAACATATCATACAAAATACTAAAGAGCAATCTTTAAAATATAAAAACAATAACGTCCGTTACAAACAATTCAGGTCACAAGTAAAAACGCAAAACTCTTCCGGGTTCACCACTTTCACATTCCACGTGCATAATGACCAAAATTTCGGGTAGTTAAGTCACAGAAAGTTAAATAATATTTAGAAATTATTACAAAACATAACCCCAATTTCACAAACCTAGTAACTGCCAACTAAGTTGGCAATCACTATAGTAAATGATAAATAGCAAATTACCACAGAAACAACATACAGAAAATCATTGCAAATCAAAACACAACTATCATCCATGGATCTGGGCGCGTCAAGTTTCTAGCTCATGTGAAATAACTAACCATAAAGACATGAAAGAAATTGAATTTTTAATTCGCTTTAAATAACCCTATAATCGGTGATCAGTCCCTAAAGAGAAACTGGTGAATTAAGAACAACCCAGACTGAGTTAAGAGTAAAATTACCAATAATAGAAGAGCCGAGCTGAGGCGCGAACTTGAATTACAGAGCCACCATGGACAGACCTCCATAACCAATAATTTACTTTTTTTCTTTTTACGCCCCTGTTTTCTAACCCAAATCAAAAAGAATCCCCCATAACTGGACTTTTTGTGAAAACCCCCAAACCTAGACTGGATTTCTCCATTAACAAAATCACAACCAATAAAAGTACAAATAAAAATAAAATAATTTGATATGGGCTCCAGGGTATTTCACTGTTTTGCCCTAACCCAACTTCTTTCTTTTTTTTTTATCATTGGTTGGACTCCTTAACCATGGTTAATTAATGGATTTACAATGAAATATAATTCAATAATATTGTATTTACAAAATTTTACAGTATTTTTTTATACATATAAATATTAATTTTGTTAGTTATTAACCTATATAAAAATAGTTAAATTGTTATTTTATCGATCTTTTCATGTTAAGAATTTTTTTTAAATTATTAAACTATTTCTAATTTTTTTGACATTCTTTTTTATTTAGGGTTTTATTATTTAAGTATTTTTGTCTATTAAAAAAATTTAAAAACCATAAGTTCTAAGAATACATTACTTTCTTAAATTTTTTATTTGTTTTTAATTTCATGAAAATAATATCTAACACTTTAATTATTAATTTTTTTAATTTTTAGAACAATAAAAATGATTCAGGTGAAATAAAATAATATATTTGAATAAAAAAATAGAGTCCACAAAAACAAGAGTTTACTATAAATTATGGGTTTTGGATTTGTAAACAACACAAAATTTAACTATGGTCAAGCACGATACTAACCATGGTTAAGTGCATGACCATTTTCTTCCTTGCTCCTTCCATGTATTCTCTTCTTCTTCCACATCAACCCACTCATGTGAACTAACGATTTATGTAACCTCCAAATTAGATCGAGATCTCAAAAGAGAGAATTTTTTAGGCTTCAATTGTCTCCCATGAACTCAGTGCCACAACCTTCTTTCTTTTTTTTTTTTTCGGTGCAATCTTGATGATATATTTTGACAAATAAAATTTATTCTATTTATACTAAAATATATATTATGTTAGATTATTTTCAAGAATCAAAACTTTTAAAAATTTAAAGTACTTAAATTTATCTTTTTTCGTATCACAGCAAAAATAAGTATTCGTATTCTTAATAATTTATACTAAAATAATTGTAAACAAGTCATAAATATTACGAATATGATTTTATTAGTTAAAAATAAATAGTAACCTATCAAATACATAATAATTATCTCGTAAATACAAAATAAATATTTATTAATTAGAGTAATTGACCAGTTGATGAGAGTAATAGTTGTTGAAGCCAATAAAAGGCAAAATCAAATTCAAAATAGGGTAAGCATTCATAAATACATTGAAGAATTCTTGCTCTATGACTATACTACAAAATACTTTGATGACTTAAGCACTAGAGGATTCTTGCCAGATACCCTCGACGCCTTTTGCCTTCAATCTCTTCTACAGGAAAAATCAAAGACGATATTGTCGAGAATTGAGAGTCAAGAAGGATTGAATTGGTTAGTTGGAAAGTAAAAATCCAGTACCAACACGTACAATTAATTGTAGGAATCGATATAGCAATCTCATTTAAAGGCTTAAAAATGAACGGTTTGAAGATATACCCTAAAATTAGGGGAGAGTTTACAACTCATTACAACTAAACCTTCTAAAATGTATGGAGTCTCTAAGCGAGAAAAATGTAACTAATGTATTTGACAAAATGATCCAGGCGTGGCACCAAGTTGATTTGTCTCAGGTTTAACGTTCATCAATCATGCATGAATTGATCCAGCACAAACACAAGTTGTGCTCGACACAACCATTTAACACCTCTGCCTACAACCTTAGTTGTTCACCTTCAATAGACGCCTAATCAATTATATTCCTAACACAAAGTTTGCAAGAAATAAAGTACAAGAAGCGTGGGTTGTTTGACAAAAATTGGAGAACTCCAAGTGGGATGATTCATCCGGGCCTGGATCTCAAATGGGCTTGTTGAATTCTAAACTTAGGTTACTTATGGTTTATGGTATAAATTAGGCTGAAAAAAAACCAGTTGTGAATTTGCTGAAGAGGGAAAGCAAGGGATCTCTTTTCTTTATAGTTTGTTTAGTGCACTGATGGGCTATGGACGTAATTATCACCGTCTAAAACGAAGTCTAACTTGGGAAAGGATTTAACATTCATGACAATACATGATGATATTGACGGTGGTTTGGTATTGGCTGGTGTCACCGCATCAACACCAATTCGTTTACATCAGTCAAGTGGGGCTATCAACTTTACTTATGAACTACAGCTAGGTGCTCTGGCCATCTTCATTTATGAAGTATGGTACCTAACTTAATTACCAATTACAAATCTCTGCGACTATTTCTATATGCTCTTTGCTTCCACTTCATCTGCCTAACTTGTATTTGTAATTACAATTAAACCCTTCAGAGTAGCTAATTAGTTAATTCAAACGGAGCAAGCAAGCATGAGTGATAATTTGGATTATTGTATTGCGTTTAAAGAGACCATTTCGAACACAATTTATTTAATAATTATATTAATAAATAAAATTTATAACACAGTACGTATTTTATTATTTAATAATTATATTTAAAAAATAAAAATTATAATATGATGCGATTATTAAATAATTAAATAGGTTATAACTATGTTACTCAATTAACATCTTTTTTATTTATATTTAATATATATTTTTAAAATATTTATAGTAATATTTTTTCAAATAATAATCAATTTTATTTTAAATATAATTAAGTATCTTTTAAAAATAAATAATTAAAATTAAAATTAAAAATAAAAATTATAAAATAAATGTATTAAATTATAAATTAATTAATGTGATATGATTATTCGAATAGTTAATCGTGTCAAAAATTTTAAATTTAAAATCAATAAAATTATTAATCATCATGTCATATTATTTATTTAATAATTAAATTATTTAATATTAATTTAAATTTATAATTTAGTGTCGGTCAAATAAATTACATCAAAAATTGTTCATATGAATTTGATTGAAGTTGAACACCTGGACAGTGAAAGTGTGGGTGGAGCATGTAGTACTAAAAAGGTAGGGACTTAATTGGGTCCTCCCATGTCAATGATGCTTCGATGTGTCAAATAATTGTCCTATCGATCCATAATGCAATGCATCAAATTATTACAAATTCTTGTGTTGAGAAAGTAAGTTGGCCCCGTTCTTTGCATTTGTTGTTGAGGGGGTGGTTCTTCTTACTGCATGTTATTATTGACGAGCGTTGTGATAATTACAGCTTCGTTTGGTTAATTGCATGCTAACGACCGTATATGAAATGATCGTGATACATTAGATTGAAGCTTTTGTTGATTTCATCTCCTCTCACTTGCCGATGGGTTTCTTTTAACTTGTACATCAATGATTGAAACAACCATTTGCATGGCCTGCAGATTGTGACCCTGTTTGGTGTAGGGTTGGGAGGACCTACCCCTGCTAAAAATGCCAAAAGGGTTTTCATATTTTTTCATTTCTTTTATTTTTATCGTGTATCATAATTTAAAATAAAAATAAATGGTTATAATTTTTTATATAATTTATTAATATAATATAAACACGTTAAAAATTTTTAAATTGATATTTATAATTAATTGAATAATTATATTATATTAATTAATTTATAATTTAATAATAAATTATTTAAAAAATAAATTATAATTTATTTAATAATTTAATAATTATAAAATTTAAATTTTTTTATCTTAATACGGTAAATAAATGGATGGAGACAAGATGAATACGACAGAATTATCCGAATTACCGTGCCGGTACAACTCAGGGTTTGGCAGGAAAGAAGAACTCAAGCAAATAGCAAAAGTGAACTCAACCAAACAGCAGTCGATTGTCAACTGCGACATGTGTAAAAAAAAAAAAAAAGGGATGAAGTTTTTATTCTTCTACGTAACGTAACGTAGTATTGATAAAAAAGTGCCACGTGTTATTGTTGGGCCTAATGCTATCACTTTCCTTCTATCCAAATATTATATTTAAAGCTCCGTCTCTCTCTCTCTCTCTCTCTTTTTAATTTTGTTTTTCTCACTGCTTGTTCCAGTGGAAGGCGTGATGTAGCCGTACTGTATTATTGATCGTATATTTATTTTTAATTTTCCAATAAATTTGTCCGTCATTTTCATCTATCAGAACTCGGCTAGGTTCTGGGTATATTGGAATTTTGGAACTCGAATCCGGTTCTCCCATCATTCCCCGTATGCATGCATTTCATTCGTTGTAACAAAAGAATTATATATGTACGAATACATACATACATGCATGCATGCATGCATGTATATTTTTAAGATAATTAAAAAATAAAAAATTAAAGATCCTCGAATAGGAACATCCATGTGTCGTGAATACGAGTAGAGTGTAACTCCTTTGGATAAAGTGTTTCATTTGTAAATCTTGACCTTTAAAATCAATAAAATTACAAAATAACCAAATATCTACGTCTCTAACTTGGATGGAGGTCTCAATTTCTCTGCATTATTGGACATGTTGTCCTGTCCTGTCCTGTCCTGTCCTGCGATCGGTGTGGCTGTTGCGGTGTGAGTCATCGCAAACCAAAAGCGCAAACTTCCCGATTTGATGGTGGGTGCGGCTGCGGCGCTAATCAAGTTAGGCATAAATGTACAACGAACATGTACAATTCGGAATTTGTTTAGTTAATTAATTTAATCAATATTAAAATCAGTTAATTCTGTATTTTCATCTTAATTTTCAAAATCTATTGGTTGTCCCGGGCTTAATTGCTTGAAGGAGTTGAGTTAGGCAAATTCTCACCTCTGATCACGTGGACGCATCGCTATCGCATGTAATAATTATGCAAGTGCGGGTCCACCTGTGGGAAAAAAAAAAGAAGCTCTCTCAACAAATATGGCCTTAGTGATTAATTAATCAATTTCATTTTTAATTAATTGAGACTCTAATCCTTTTATTAATCCCTGATCCAACGATCAATAACACGCCACCTGCCGGTGTGTAACAGTATCTAGCGGCTGCCGGCATGCTGACACGGAATGCAAGAAACCTAAAGACAACATCAAAGACAGATGCAGACGTGGAAATTAATTAAATTAAATTAAGAGATGCTGGTTTCTTTAACTAAGAGTAACTTTAACACCGTTATTTTCTCAGCTTGACGAAAGCACCTCATCAGCCAATGTTTAACCCGCCGTCGCGTCGTGGTGGGTGAGATGCCGTAATCTCTGACGCTGCTTCGGGGTTTTCTATGTGATGGATAATGTAATGTGTGACAGAGCTTATGAGAATGACTTTAAGCGCACGTGTATTATTTACCCTCCTTCATTTGAGCCGAGACATTGACATTTCAATTGTCATTTCCTTAATTTCGTGTATTTGAAATTAATTACTTCTCCAATTCACGAGTTTTGGACTAATTAATTAATCTTTCAGCTTTCTATTTATCAACAATTTTATTCTCTATCTTTCTTCCTATTAATTAGTTTTTTAATTTATAAAACACACAAATTTTCGGCAATTAACCAACATTATTTAATTAACAATTTAATCAATTTTCGTTACTCTTGAATTAAGTAACATTAATAATTTAAAATTATATTATTAGTTTTAAGTCAAATATTTTAATTATTATCGTACATTAAATTAAATATATTTTTAAAAATTTAAAATTAAATAAAATGTTAGCTCGAGATGGGTAGATTTCAACCTAATGTTTGTTAACTTTTAATAAACGTGTTATACAACACAATTGTCTCTTTCTTTCGTCGAGAAGAAGAAATAAAACTATTGCCGCCAAACCCTTTATTTATCTTCCTATTTTTATTGACACCAGGCGTTATGGCCTTAAAATAAATTAGAGTCCAACAACAACAACAACAATGTGGTTATTAGACTTAAAATAACAACACGGGGTTAGGTTTTCGCATTGGATACTCAAATTTTCTAACACCGACATGTTGGCAGCTCTCTTTTGTTGAACAAATTAATCGACCAGTAACAATGTGAAAGAAAAGAAATAAATAATACAAGACTTCAACATCCCCATGGTTCTCTTTATGTTGCCTTGCTTGGGTTAGGCAACTTAAATTATTTAATTAAAGAATTAAAAGTCATGGTCATTTTATAAAGTATAATTAATGAAATATAATTAACATTGATTGATGGGTTGAACATTTCTTGTAGAAAATTAACAATGGAAGAGAATATAAAAGAACGTGCCGGCCGCGGCCTGTAATGGCTTGGCTTTTGTTAATGATTCAAGACTATTGTTTAGAGGAACAAAAACGACGTCGTGTACGTGTCTACGGAATGACGTCGTTTTATGTTGTGTAAGTAATGAAATGCAGCAATGCAAGTCCGTGACAGTAGGGACCAGATAGGCTTTTTAATACCTATGATGAAGCTGACGGTGTGGATAGAGCGTTGGATATTATTGCCTTGGGATTGCTTCATAACAGACAATGAAGCCGTCCTTGCTCTGCGTTTGCGTATTCTCAAACTAAAGACAAACCTGTTCAATTCCCAAGCTTCCAACATTAATTGCTGTCTTTCACCACTTCTTGAGACTTAAATTTATTTCCACTATTAATGCATTTATTTAATAATTATTAATATATTTGAAATTTAATTTTAAATTTATAAAACAGGTCATTGCAAGTTTACAAGAATTTGACAGATCCCCGAACTAAAATTGTAAAAATACAAAGATCCGACACGGTAGTCCAAGAAAAACTCTGAGCAGATGCGGACAAGGGAGGGAGGGTGGAATTCTGTACGCGTCGGACAGATATGCTGTTCGTTTTATCTGAACTGTAAGTGCGACACGTACCCACGCGGAGGCCATTGCGGCGGCGACACGTTGTCGAATATAAGGGAGAGAACGAAACGGTGCGCTGACGTGGGACGTCGCTGTCAGAAAGAGCTTCCCAGAGAGAGAGAGAGAGAGAGAAGTGGGTAGTGATGGCCTAATCAATTCGTGACATGCCTTGCCTTGATTAAAGTGTCCTTGTGCTTCTGCCATCACTTTATTTTCTTATTTCCGTTTTGCCACTGTTGTCGCCCGGCCGCTTTCCCCGACACTTCATCGAAATATATTGACAATAATACCCTTTCTATTACTATTATTTACACCCACACCTAGTTCCTTGTCTTGACGCATTTGACACAACACATTTAAAAAAAAATCCATTTAATTTTAATTTTATACTAATTTAAATTTTCTATATTAATTATAATCCTTTCAAATTTTATATTAAAAATATAAAATAATTTTAAGACCTATTACCCCCAAGTTATAATTGTGGCTTACAACTCAATTATACTATACACTTTATGCTTTAATTTACCGTTTTGTTATAAATTATATTCAAGCTTAGCTATAAATGGATGCGATTATTGTGAAGAAAGATAACGTTAATCATTTCACAACTGTAGTTGATTATACGAAAATAATGAAATTAGTGATTAAACCGGGAATAATACATCAAGAAAGGACTAAACATTAGCTGTAAGCAAGCATACAAAGGCAAAGGGCTTAGATTCCAAAACAGAGAAGACATAATAACGCCTTGAGAGGTTCCTATCATGGGGGCCCTTGTCTCTTTACCTAATCTTTTTGACCCAAAAGGGTTATTTTTAATCCAATTCAAATTAATTTTAAAATTACAATTTATTATACATTTATTAAATTTTAAATATCTAATAATTTTTTTTCCGTCGACGTGTATTTTGGATATGCCACCTAATTGCGATATCTGATGCCACGAGGGCAGAAAAAGTGTACGTTTCCGGCGTGTAATATTTCAGTCATGTAGGGGGTACTTTTGTCAACTGAAAGTACAGCCATACAAACACATAGGGTTAACGACTTAGCGTGTAGGAGTTGTCCACTGGCATTGGATGGATGGGGATGTGAACACAAGGGAAAGCTAAGAGAAAAGCGGTGATTTCTGCTGAGTGGGGGTTTGCCTGTTCTGCCCTTATTTTATTATTTAAAAAAATCCTTTTTTTTTTTTTACCTATAGAATGCTTTAAATTTTAAACCTGTATTTTTTTTTTTTAATTGGCCGGATGGTATGGATCGAGATAATGGCCAATGGCAGAAGACATTTCTACCACCATTTTCCCATATTTTATTATTTAAAAAAATCATTTTTTTTTTTTTTACCTATAGTACGCTTTAAATTTTAAACCTGTATTTTTTTTTTATTGGCTGGATGGTATGGATAGAGATAATGGCCAATGGCAGAAGACATTTCTACCACCATTTTCATTTTCACCTCATCTCTCTTTCTCAAATTCTTCCTTCTTAGTGTCCATGAATCCATTCTTTTTACCTTCTTTTACATGTGCAAGTGTTTTGAGTCAAACCTTAACAACACCCACATGCTTGATTTTCTTTATGTTTGATTTCAGGAGTTTAAGGAGTCCTATAAACTAGATTTTCTGTCGGATTCTTCGTTGGGTTTCTGATTTCAATACTAAATTTCGAATCTTTGTTGTTGGCCAGTTTGGTCCATTTCTTGTTATGAGCTTTGGTTGGTTGCTCGCTAATAGGATAAAATCAAATTCCAAGAAGAGTTAGAAACTTCCGGGGATTCTTTGATTCTTTTTTTGGGCTCATGAATTCCCTTATCTATCTCAGTTTTGAGTCTTTTCTGTTGCATTCTTGAGTTTGTAGCCAAGACGGGTGGATAAGATAAGCATCTTTTCTCACCCATGTCTGCTTTTCAATTTTCCTCTTTGTAGTGAAATTGGAGCTGTGAGAGCTCTTGTTCTTCTTCAATCTTCATTTCTCTCTCTCTCTCTCTTTTTCTTTGTACCAAGTTTAGATTTTTGTTTATGTTGGGTTTTCCTTGACAGTCTCTGTAGATTTGGTAGTGGGTCTCTCTCTTCACCTAAGTCATCTCTAGCTGGAATTAACTATAAGTAAGACCCACTTCAACTTGCTACTGTTTCAAGTTAGCTGGTGTTAAACTAATAACTCATTTGGATGAGTCTGCTTTATGTGTTTGGGTTTGGTTTAAAGGTGGGGCACTTACTTTGGATGCTATGTTGCTGGATTTTTTCTGTGATTTCCATGAATTGGTCCATGAATGGTGAAAGCAAGGATACCAGGACTGGTTTGCTAGTTGAAGTTTGTAAGATGTGGCCAAAATGCTGGGAGAAGATCTCTGGGAACAGTTCCAAAATTCATCATCTCTACTACCAGTATATTAGTTCCAAAAGAATTAGAGAAACCTGGTCGAAAAAATTCTTGGTATCATGGGTGCTTTTATGGACGTTGGCTTCTCTGTCGACCTTTTGGATTATGAACTCACAAGCTACTGAGAAGAGGAAAGAGACTCTAGCTAGTATGTGTGATGAGAGAGCTAGGATGTTGCAGGATCAGTTTAATGTGAGTATGAACCATGTCCAGGCTATGTCCATATTGATCTCTACATTCCACCATGGCAAGAACCCATCTGCTATTGATCAGGTTAATGAATCTCCTCTCTTATCTTTTGCTATTTTAGATGTTAAAACTGTTTGAAATTGATTTTCCACTTTAAGTGCTCAATTGCCTTGCTCTCAATTGTTTCTGGCAAGACGATTCATCTTATCGTTAAGTTTCTTCTCTATATTTCAATTCACAGCCAGTTGAACACTGTTGATCAAGGAACTCCGGAGTTTGGGGTAATGGGTTGAAATTGGATTGATTTGAGTGCTTAATTATGCAGTTTCTTTTTATTAAACAATTCCAGCGAAAGCATTTTTTTTTGGCATGATGATAGTTAAATGAATTTATACAGGTTTCTACATGAATTGTTGACTTTAAGTTTTACTTATCTTAAAGCCAGATCTGAATATTTTTTTTTTGGGTTGAGAGAACAAAACAAACTAACTGTAAGAACATGTTAGATGACCTTTGCAAGGTACACAGAAAGAACTGCTTTTGAAAGGCCGCTCACTAGTGGCGTAGCGTATGCAGTAAGGGTGCTCCACTCTGAAAGGGAACAATTCGAAAAGCAACAAGGTTGGACAATTAAGAGGATGGATACTCTCGAACATAATCCAGTTCATAAGGATGACTATACCCCAGAAGCTTTGGAGCCATCCCCAATTCAGGAAGAATATGCTCCAGTTATCTTTGCACAGGACACCATTTCGCATGTGGTTTCTCTTGATATGCTTTCAGGAAAAGTAAGTTTCATGTCTCAGTGATAGATTTGACTGAAAAGTACAAAATTTGGTGCTAATTTTGTATTTACCTCTTCTTTGAATTCTTGATTTCAAGTTATCTTGACCTTTCAGGGTCATACGTTATGATTTTGAAAACTCTTCATGGAGAAATTGGATTTACTCACTGTGATCCTGACTCATGAAGTTTGAGTGCTTGTGTACCAACAGGAGGATCGTGATAATGTGTTGCGAGCAAGAGCATCAGGGAAGGGAGTCCTAACTGCTCCTTTCAGGTTACTGAAAACAAATCGCCTTGGAGTTATCTTGACTTTTGCTGTGTACAAGAGGGATCTATCCTCAAATGCAACTCCAAATGAAAGGATTGAAGCCACTGATGGGTAGGTTTCGCCTAAAAAAGTATTAATTGGGTTCCCTTTCCTTTGTGCATCCTAATTTACATAATTAGTATGTAAACAGATTCATTCATAACCCATCCCTCTTAAAGCATTCAAAAAATACTATGGACGAAAAGCCTCTTTTTTTTTTTTGTAAGAAATAAAAGAACTGGTTGTATATGCTGAGCCTGTTGTGCAGTGAACGATTTCATGAAAAATACACAATTGCTATGATTAAGGACCGCATGTAGTTTTTCTAATGGTCACCAGTGTTGACAAGCAGGTATCTTGGTGGAGTATTCGACATTGAATCACTTGTCGAGAAGTTACTTCAGCAGCTTGCTAGCAAACAAACCATATTCGTCAATGTATATGACACCACTAATCTATCTCATGCAATCAGCATGTATGGTTCGAATATATCAAATGATGGTTTGGAGCATGTTAGCACCCTTAACTTTGGAGATCCATTTAGAAAGCATGAGATGCGTTGCAGGTAGTCATAAATTCTTCTCTCTTTCATATGAATTGTTCTGGTTTTGTCTGAGTTAAGTTTTATGATTCGTTATAACTTACTATAATGCTGTGTGATTATGTTTTAAAATCTCTTGCCCAAACAATAGGGAATTTCTACTTGAATGAAGCTAGATCCCCACTTCCTTTTATGTTTACTTTTTGAAATGTGGAGCAATTGAAATGAGTCCATGATCTGAGTGCGATCTGATGCAGATTCAAACAAAAACCACCATGGCCATGGTTAGCAATTACAACTTCAATCGGCATGCTTGTGATCGCGTTGCTTGTCGCACATATATTCCAGGCAACTGTGAATCGAATTGCCAAAGTTGAAGAAGATTACCACAAGATGATGGAACTCAAAAAGAAGGCTGAGGCAGCTGATGTTGCTAAGTCACAGGTGCTTGATACTTTTAACTTACGCACTGGAACATTGTTGAGTTATCCTCTTTTATTTTGTGTGGTTCTGATCAAACTTTGACATTCTGTAGTTCCTTGCTACCGTTTCTCATGAGATCAGAACCCCAATGAATGGTGTTCTTGGTGAGTTTTAGAGCTCTTGTTTTCTATGTTGCTTATGGATAATAATTGTTTTGAAAAACTATTTTCTTTGAGAAGTTCAAAGAACCTTGACTATGACTTAATACTTTTTCAGGAATGTTGGATATGCTTATGGACACAGAGTTAGATGTAACTCAACAGGATCATGTTAGAACCGCACAAGCCAGTGGAAAAGCTCTTGTCTCACTTATAAATGAAGTTTTGGATCAGGCGAAGGTGGAATCTGGTAAACTTGAGCTTGAGGCAGTGAGTTTTGATCTGCGGGCAATTTTGGATGATGTATTATCACTCTTTTCTGGGAAGTCCCAAGAAAAAGGCATAGAGGTAATTTTTCTCTCTACCATTACATTGATGCTAAACCGGTGTTATAAATTTTGTACTTCTGAAATTGACTTAAAATAATTTTGGGCAAGGGCAGTTGGCAGTCTATATCTCTGATCGGGTTCCGGAAACATTAATTGGTGATCCGGGAAGGTTTCGACAAATCATCACCAATCTCATGGGAAATTCAATTAAAGTAAGTATGCAGTCAATTCTTCATTGACTTTACTAAAATTTTTGCCATTACTTAAAATTTTGGATTCTGCTTGACATCATCGTGAGCCTTTCCAGGGATTCATTTAATATTTGCTTCAAGAAAGAAAATATTATAGTTCAAAATTTTGAAATGTAGGAATTTCTTTTTTTCTTTTTTTTGAGTGAAGAAGAACAAACATATGAGACAAATGGGTTCAAAATTTTTGCTTGTTCTGAAGATTTGCATGCTGAATTTTGCTATAGGCATGATTGTACATTCTTTTGCATATGTGAATGTATAAAATGTCAGACTAAATACATTCGAATGTGGGAAATGGTGTGCATTATTTGCCTGAGCAGAACTGTAAAAGAATTTTCTATTGTGCAGTTCATAGAGAAAGGACACGTCTTTGTCACTGTTAATCTTGTTGAGGAGGTGCTTGACTCAATAGAAGTTGAGACAGAACTGTCAGTATCAACGAATACCTTGAGTGGTTATCCTGTTGCAGATAGACGCCATAGTTGGAAAGGATTTCGGACTTGCAGTCCGGATGGATCCACTTTTCTATGCAAATCATCATCCTCTGATCTCATTAATTTAATTGTGTCAGTTGAAGATACAGCAGTAGGAATCCCTCTGGAAGCCCAACCTCGCATTTTCACTCCTTTTATGCAGGTTGATCCATCTATTTCCCGAACGCATGGAGGTACGGGTATTGGGCTAAGCATAAGCAAGTATTTGGTTGGCCGCATGAATGGCGAAATTGGATTTGTTAGCATACCAAATATTGGGTCTACTTTTACATTTACTGCTGTCCTTGGCAATGGCTCCTCCACTTCGAAAGAGCACAAGAGCCAGCAAATGAACAACCAGTCTAACTCCGTGCCCTCAGAATTTCAAGGTATGATGGCATTGGTTGTGGACCCTAGACCTATCCGGGCCAATGTGTCAAAATATCATATGGAACGTCTTCGAATTCGAGTTGAAGTAGTTTCTGATTTGAATCAAGGTTTGTCTCAAATTTGCAGCGGGAATAAGGTTTTTAACTTGATCCTTGTTGAAGAAGAAGTTTGGGAAAAGGATGCAAGTATCTCAAGCTACTTTATTAATAACTTGAGAAAATTTGAATCTGGGGTTCAGTCAAAACTGTTTGTTCTGGGTAATTCTATCAGCTATTCTAGAGCAAACACTACAACTTATGGTGTGTGTAGCCCAACTGTAATCACGAAACCCCTAAGGGCAAGCATGCTGGCAGCATCTATTCAACGAGCCATGGGTGTTGGGATTAGGGGCAATCCCCGCAATGGGGAGCTCCCCAGTGTCTGTCTCCGTAATCTTCTTCGTGGGAAAAAAATATTAATTGTAGACGATAATACGGTGAACCTCATAGTAGCTGCTGGTGCTTTGAAGAGATATGGAGCTGACGTGGTCCGTGCAGAAAGAGGCAAAGAGGCAACCAAGCTGCTTACGCCACCCCATCAGTTTGATGCATGCTTCATGGATATCCAGATGCCAGAAATGGATGGGTATGATACGCTTCCTCTGCTTGAGATATTTTATTTTAGTAATTCTTGTTTGGAAATAAAAATACTTTGAAGCCTCATGGCAAAGGAATAGCTAGCTTTTCCATAATAAAATTGTCATCAGTAGCCTTTGTTCTAATAATTTTCTTCTTTTAATCTACTTCTGAAAGCTATTTATTTCATTCCTTCCAGTTTTGAAGCTACAAAGATAATTCGGGAGATTGAACGCAATTTCAATAATCAAATTCAACGTGGAGAAGTATCTGTTGAAGGTTATGAAAATGTTTCAAACTTCCATGTACCCATTTTGGCCATGACGGCAGATGTGATCCAAGCTACAAATGAGGAATGCCTAAAAAGCGGAATGGATGGTTATGTTTCAAAACCATTTGAAGCAGAACAACTATATCGGGAAGTTTCACGCTTTTTCCAATCGAATACAGATGGAAATCTATAGAGATGATTTCTGTTGAAGACACCGAGCACCAGGCCCTACTCTCCAGGATGCTTCGAATTGCTTATGTGTTTGGAGTTCTTCCCAAGAGTGAGTTTGTCTATTGACCTCAATTTAGTTCTTGCATATTATAATTTTCCTCTTGCACAGTTCTCTTAAAATATTGACAGGCATTTTTAGCTTGGTCAAGCCTGACAACAATTCCCTGTAACTTATTTCTCAAGCTTTTCATTGCAGACTATTTACTGCACAAGGAATTTTTATTGACCTCCTCCTTTATTCATTTCCAGGAAAACATGTGTTTTGTGGCCAAGTGACTACATAGCGGCCATGCGCGATTTGATTGGCACTCAGTTTTTATCGATAGGCACAAACCAGTTCATCTTCTTTGTATATTCCATCTTATTTCCAGACCTTTCATTAGGTCCACTAGTATGGGATTTCTGTGCAGAGCTAAATCTCTGTTAGGACTTAGACAACTCGAAATGGAATGGATCCTAGAAATTCATTTGCTTCGACTGTATCTTAGAAGCTAGGTGGCCGCTTCGATTACCTTGTGGAACAATAAAAGCTGCAATTATTTGAAGAGATCTTGAGATCTCTCTGTGAGTATGATTTTGTGTATCGTAAAGACTGATTCAGTTCTCTGGATAGAAGATTGGCTTCTCAGCAACCAAGGGGAGAATGCATTTTGTATATTATCATTTTTACCAGTTAGAATGAAAATTATTCACGTGTATGTATAGTTGCCGTTTTCATCTTTCCAATTCCTTGTAACATTGCCAAGACAAAGAGTTACTTGTAGTAGTTACTGGTGTAGCAAGTACAGTCCAGACAGTGTAGTCAAATCTGAGTAATCCCATGACATTTGTCTGATATGTACATGGTGTCTGCATGTGGTTGTCTTTAATGACTAAACATACCAAGGGAGATCAATTACTAAGTAGTGTGAAATCATAACCGTTGGATGATATGGGATGCTACAGATTTGACTTGTGTATAAAGCATAAATTGTATTAGATATTGAACAAATATGTCGATATGTCCGAGTGGTTAAGGAGACAGACTTGAAATCTGTTGGGCTTCGCCCGCGCAGGTTCGATCCCTGCTGTCGACGCTCTCTCCTTTTTTTTTCATTTTCTTTCTGGTGCGGCGTCAAATTGACGCGAACGAACGGCGCCATGAAAGCCCATTAAGACAGAGACCGTACAGTACATACGGTTGACCAAACGGTTGATATTCAATTTCAAATTTCAAATCTCAGCCCTTGATCTAATCACTGATGCACAGTCGCATAACAAAAACCCGCTCGCTCCTTTTAGTCAGTGCATTTCTTCGTATTTCTCGCACAAACAAACACGCACCAAAAAATCAGTCTATAGAGGGTCTCTGTCTCTCGTTGGCTAGCGTGAGTCTTAAGCGAAACTGCAAAAGCAAAGAGGGGCGTAGGGTTTTTGATCAAATGGATCCAGACGCGCTGGCGAAAGCTTTCGTTGAGCACTACTATACGACCTTCGATGCGAATCGTGCGGGCCTGGCCAACCTTTACCAGGAGGGTTCGATGTTGACTTTTGAAGGTCAGAAGATTCAAGGTTCACCTAACATCGTTGCTAAGCTTACTAGTCTACCTTTCCAGCAGTGCCAGCACTCTATCACCACCGTCGATTGCCAGCCCTCTGGTCCCGCTGGCGGCATGCTCGTTTTTGTCTCCGGTAACCTCCAGCTCGCCGGTGAACAGCACGCCCTCAAGTTCAGCCAGGTATATACTTGAAGCTTTTCGATAGCTATATCTATGTTTATGTTTCGTTTTGTTAGACTTTTGATTCTTTGATCTATGCTAGTTATCTCGGTTTTAGTGTGATGCTGATTGATCTGACAGCAGTTGATATGAGATTGCTGCTTTTTTCTTGTAATGGATGGCTTTCATTTCTTCATTTGATTTGGATTGCTTGTCTGGATCTAGGGTTTCTTTTTTGGCTTATTTTCTTTAATACATACGTTTCTCTGGTTTACTTGTAACATTTATAACATTTTTATTGACTAATTATTCATAGTATATAGCTTAATCCACTTTTTGCCTTTAATTGTAGATTTCTTATGATCCTTGGCTGCTGTAGGACTTTTAAGAAATAATTGTCTAATTTTCTATTGTTGTTTGTATTTAATTCACTTACCCACCGAGCTTTTGGTGTGACTCCAATGGCTTTGCATAGCTTTTACAAGTATGGTTATAGTTATCATTGTTGGCATATAATTGTAGCATGTTTGTGGAGGCATTATCTAGAGAGCTTCTTGTAATATCGATTAGTATAAAACAGCATTGTGGTTTATCTTTAGCCTATCCAATCCTTATATAGTAGATGTAGTGCACTAAATTCCCATATTGCTTTTTATTCTAATAAAATACCTTTTTGACAGTATTTGTGCACTTTGTTTATGTATTATTTATAAATATTGCCTAACTGCTCTTATGTTGCCCTGATATGGTAATCGGGACATACTTATTGTCATCATGCACTAACAGTGTGTAATGACATCATGCAGTCTTGTACATAATGAAAATTTGTCCCATCATCTGTTCTCATCAATGACAAAAATTATTGGAAAAAGACTTAAAAGGTTATTAGGTTCCATATGCCTTGGTTGGACAGGTTTTGCCAACCTGTTAGGGTAGCTGTTTCTTTGCCATTACAAGTGTGAAATCTTTTAGTAATTTAATTGTGATATTTGAAATTGGAATTGTAAATTTCTTAATACCTGCTATTATTTCTATATTACTTCTTATCATTCCTTGCAACCCTATGCTCCTCCCTCTGCATTTTTGTACAAAAATGAAGTCGTTTACTGATTGTACATATGCCTACAAAAAATTGCATCAGGTAATGATGTGGAGATTACTAGGTTAGAGATTTTCAACTTCAGTCACAGGGAACTTTAATTTGTTGAGTTTAAATTATTTGGAGGATGCTGTTAGTTTCTACATCTTGCAATCTGGAATCGCTCCAGTTTTCAGATGTCTAGTGCAATTGTAGACCATGTTAATATTCATATAGCCAGTTCTTGTTATAAATTTTCAGATATTCCTTGTATATTTCACTTGCGATTACAATGAGACCTGTGCTAGTTATCGGTTTGTGGTCTAAAGCACATTTATTGGGATGTATGATAAAATCTTATTATGAACATACAATGTCTCCTTTTGTAACAAGAAGGCAATGATTACTAGCTTAGGCGATCTTTTTTTCATACACCAAACCCTACCCCAATTCTAATGTGAAAAGGTTTCAAGATCAAAAACACTTGCACTACCTTTTAGGGATCTTACTATTCAAATTAACTACTACCTACTGTGTGTCCTTTGAGCACGTTTAGATTACCTGTTCATACACACGCACATGCATATACACATACATAGACATACACATATATATATATATATATATATATATATAGCTATAGAGAGTTGCACGCACACGCACGCGCGCGCACACACATAAAGAGATAGATAGACTTATCATTTTTAGTTATGATTTTGGGTTGGGCATTATATTTTGCTTTAAGGAATCTTTGGATATCTTCTGAGGGATGAACAGAATTGAATAGTATAACTTATGGCATGTTTTAGTTTTTTGATTCTGTTTTCTTTGATGTTATTGTTGGTCCTAACCAAGATTTATGCTACCCTTGTGTTCTCAGATGTTCCATTTGATGCCAACACCCCAGGGAAGCTTTTATGTGTTGAACGACATATTCAGGTTGAACTATGCATGAAGAGAAGATTGAAAAGGATGTATACTATGAAGGATTGAAACATGTGTTCTTGTTTCCGTTGAATTTTAAACATTTAAATGACAACTGGGTTTTTTTGGTTGGTAAAGTTCTAATGTTTCCTTGTGCCCTTTTCCGAACTGTAATTCATAGACATCTTTGTTGTGATTGGTTGAGTTGGTGAAAGATCTTTCTTAAGAACTAGGTCTGGATCTCGGACATTTGAAGAATTTCTCATGCTTTTGTAAAAATTGAATCACAAAATATTTGCAATTGTCTAATTACCATTTGGTTGTTAGTGTTATGACCATGGTCCTTTGTAGCTTAGTCATAATGTTGAAAAGATGTTATTGACACAGTTGTAGATTTATCTTTTCTATTGATACCGTACCGGCGATCTTGAATGCGGGCGATGCAAAAGAGACTGTTAATAGTTCTGTTTGTTGGCTTGCTAAATAAGAAATTGAGACTAGTTGGTTTGGTCATTTTATTTGTTGCATGTCCAGAGGTTATATGCGGGATTTGTATTTTCTCTAGAAACCATTGCAGCTAAGGCCTATCGGATTTTTGACCATATGGGCTCCAAATCTCACATTGCAGGTTCTCTAACTATTCGATCTAAGGCTTTTCTGTTTTGATTTTTTAAAAAATTTTGAATGTCATACCTGAGTTGGCAATGTTACATTAAAATTGAACAAATTCTATGAATAATTAGTGTTGTTGTGAAACAGTAAAAATTATGATTCTAGACAACTCGGCCAAATTGAGTAATTTTAAATATTTCAAGATCATTAATTGAATAATACTTTTTAATAAATTAAAAATTATTTATTAATAATTTTAATTTCAATCATTCATACAATAAATATCATATTATATAGAATGTATTGTTTAAAAATAAGTTTCAAAATGTCCTACCACTTATTTCAAAGACATTTGACAAAAAAATTTGACAGCAGAAGGCGGGTGCACATTCACGTCTAACCCAGAAGGTAATAGCATTATGGAGGACAATTTTATTTTACATGAATCACCATGATTGATTCAGCAGCTTAAGATTGTTAACGGTCATGCAGTCAGAATCCAATACCAGAATCAAGCTGAATCAACACTATAGACATTTGCACAGAGAACATTGGAGTTTTTGACAGGAATAAACGAAGGAAGAAAGGGGAAAGGTACGTACGCATTTCACTCTCCTCTAATATAATCAATAACACATTGAACCAGGTAACAACACAACCATACCCCACTTTTGTGAGCTTTTCATGCTAGACACCAAAGTGGTGATTTCAGTGTTTTTCACCATTCGGACCTAATTCTTGTAAATCCATATGGGGTAGCTCTGGCATTTTGAGATGAGTAAGTGGAGCTTCGGTTTGGGGGTGTTCTTCAGCATCTTGGCCTTTGTTTCCAGGACCTTTAAACATCCCCGTGAGCATGCTTCCAACAGACCTAAAAGGGTGGTTCAATCCATCTTTGACTTTCAAAATGAGTTTGACCTCAGATAGTTGCCAGGTAGCAGTAAGGACAATCATCATTGACAAAAGACAATGAGTTATTAAGTTCTGTCTCTTCACATGCCTAAGCTCATTCACAATATCTTCTCTACTAATCCCAGCACCATCACCACCTTCCTTACCAGCATTCTCATCCTTACTCTCCACTTCACCAGCAGCAGAAGAAGTTGCCTCTTCTAGTCCAGTTTTTCCTCCAGGTTGCTTAAGCACTGCTTCTCCTTCTAATGAATCCAACTATCAATAGAAAGTAAGCATGTGTAAATTTGTCAACATTCCTCTGTTTTCTTAGTACGACGGAGTTGGAGGTAAGGGGTTACATATACTATTGATCACTTCTAAAGGATTTTTGACTCTTATATTAATCTCTACAACACTGTTGCAAGCAATCAGGTCAATTAACAAGAATAAATTGGCATAGCTAAACTAATTACAAGCACATAAATTTGGTACAAAGTCCAATGGCGTTTAAACTGGCAAAATAGTGAATTAGAAATGAAAAAAGTTATTCTAACAGGTTTCATTATAGTATGTACATGCAACGTTACACTTATTTTTTCAACTCTCTTAAGGGCTGTTTCAAATCTTTTCAACGCCGTTCCAAGTACTATTTATTTATGTTTTAAATTTTTTTAAACATATTTTAAGTTTTTTGTTATGTGTTTTAAATACTATTTATCATTTATTTTATTCATTTTAATAGATATATTTTTAAATTTTATAAATTTGATTTCAAGTCCAACAAACACACACACACAACCAAAAAAATAAAAAGAAAGTGGGGTAAGGGTACCTGTGAGTACCGTAGCCAACCCCATTCTAACATATCTGATTAATGCAAATCAAGAAGTGATTCTTCCACCCAGAGATATCAAACCATTCCCGCAACACTAATATATCCCTCAATAAGACAATCTAATGTTTCATACATAAGAGTTCGGAATGTTGTCAATGCCTTGAAGATAAAAAGAATAAAAGATTAGCCTTAGAACAAACTGATGGTGTTTCAACATACTGAGAAGTAACATGATAACAAAAGGACGGCGACTAGTAAACTGTAAACTAATATTATTACATGCATTCTTAAAATCTTTAAACAAGTAGGAAACCAATGTTACACCAATATCTATTTGTAGATCCAAAAAAATGGCTGAAGCGGACAAGAGTTTTACATGATTCATGGTATAGAATTTTAGTTCCTGAAGTCATAAGAAAGGACATAAAAACAGTTAGAAATGCAATTGTCCCTCACCGACCAGGGCATAAACTGGTTGGTTTGATCTCTTGCTGTGAACCATGAGGGATATGAATCAAATTCCCCTCATACTAAACTCGTAGGAAGAATATGCTTAATATGTGTTCGTGCACGAGGAGGAATAGAGTGAGGTATGGCATGAGCAATAGAATCTCCCTATGTATATCCCTAATTAATAGATCTTCCAAATCAGGAACCAATTTTTTGCAGCTGAAAACTCTACAGTAAAGGAATCGAAAACAAGTGATTACCTGAGAAAGCAACTTGGAGAGAAGAAACTGATCATTATCTTGGGCAGAGGCATCATCTTTGTTGTTCTTCCTCTCTTCTATGAGTTTCTGGATTGCAAGATTGATAATCTCCACTTTGTCTTTTGATTCCATGAGGACTGCCTCCTTTCTGGGAGTTCGATTCTGGAATTCAAAGTTGAGAACCAAGTCAAAACAAAATTTTATTTGCAATTTCTAGATCTAACCGTGTTTGAGATACTCGTGGCATTCATGCCTGACGTGGCCCAATTATGACAACCCATTTTGTGGATTCCGGGTCGATATCAACATGGGCTGTCCCACCGTAACCGTTTGCAAGTAATTTTGGCGGTAGTTTTATCCCGGGAATTTAGGACTACGGTATATTTACTGTATCAACAGAGATCAATTATTCGTATCAATAATTTAAAAATATATTTGATATAATTATTAAATAAAAAATAAATTATAATTGTATTATTTTTTATTATATTTGTTTTACATTATAAAATATTTTTTATATACTTAAATATTAACTAATTTCATTTTAAATATGATCAAATATTTTTTAAAATTAAAAAATTTATAAAATTAAAAATATATTAATACATTATAATTATTTAGATAAAAACTTATATAACAAATAAATTTACACGTAAAAAATATTTAAGTTTAATAATTTAATAATTCTATTATTTTATACTTCACTCAAAATTATAAATTTATATTAATTTAATATATCATATCAAAAATTCACTGGAAATAATTTTGCCTTAGTGGGTGAATCACAGAGTTCAAAAACAATTTTAAATATATTTTTTGATTCTTAATAATACATAAATATAAGATACTCCCAATTTTAATATAATCAGAATATAAACCCCAGACCTCGTTTGTCAATTTAAAGCAAATTAATTGACGTCAACAAGCACATTAATCTATCAGGTCTATTTCTATTTTCTGTTGCACACGAGGATTCTTTAAGGAGGACAGACAAGGGAAATTTGTACCATAATTCGGAAATCTGAAACGGAAACTGACATGCTAATCCCTTTAAAATGGAATTGTAGTAGGTCACAACTTTCAGCAATTACAAGGATTTACAGCATTAGGACATGAGGACATGGGCATATCAACAAGATGAAACTTGTCTACCAAATACTATCTAGCACATAACACTATATCTACAGACTGCATAGATAGATCATGCCCCAGTAAAAGTTAAAAAATGGTCAAGCAAAAATTCACACAATTTGGGATGGTAAGGATTTTATTCTACAGGAATTGGTATGAACCATCATCATCCATATCGACAGTATCACCAGCAGGTATCGATGCTGCTGCTTCATTTGTTTCACCCCGTTCAGCCTGCAAGAATTGTTGAATATATCAGAAATTAGAGTGCAACAGCAACTGAGGATACCAAACACAAATGCACCAAGTTGCAACTACTACAGGATCATTACTGAGAAATATAAAAGTCAATCCTTCCATGGTCAAATTTTAAACGGTCATTTTCTGTAAGTTGACAGCCCCCTGATTTTCCAGATAAATAGATTGCAGACTTGAACAACAAGTCCAACTTCACAAGTTATACCTCCAGTACAAGGATCTTGATCCCATTGGTTGGTTCATATTTGGATGTTTAATCAACTATATGACATGATTTTGGCAGTTTAATTTGATCAAACACTATTGACTTCGAAAAGAAGATGTAGAATACTTTCATAAAGAAAGTGTTTGCACTAATTCACAGAAGGCACAACACCAAGTCTAGACTTAGTGTAGAAGGTAGATGAGTCAGGATCAGGACTTACTTAAAATCAAACACATGGACCAAGAAACAGAGACACATAGATGACAGTTATTAGGCACAAGATTGCACCAAATGAGGTTGTAACCAGGACTGTTTATCTTACTCTGGCAAAAATATTACTACTCATGTTGCTACTGTTAATTTTTGGTAGCAGCAGCTGCCTAATCAAATGGTGTCTGGGGTAATACGCTTAATTTCAAAAAGGTATGACTAGTTAAATGAGCTCATGGGAATTTCGTTGGCTTAGATGTCTGTCTACTGACCTTAGCTTGTTGGTATCTTTCAAGCATCCGACGATATTGCTGCCGTGCAACTGGAGAATCAACCATGGAAAGCACTCGTGAGACAGCCTCATCAATGGCTGCATCCACTTTCTGTCTGCGAAACACTTTGAGAATGTCTTCGTCTTCACTGTCATCGGTTGAATCTGCATCTTGTCGAAAACCTCGCAAACCAACCCCTTTCCGTCGCCATCGTAATATTGCCTTATCTAGAACTCCAACAGCCCAACATATTACTTTGTACTTCTTCCTAACTCGATAACCTCTCACATGAGCCTGAAAAAGGTTTGTTAATACTTTGTTAGTTCCCAACACATGCAACTGATAAATAATATCTTAATTTCGTGTTTTGAGTGCACAGGTTGCCAATTTACAGAAAAAGACTGCAGATGCGGAGGATGGAAGGCCTATAATTAAATCTATTTGCCAAATGTATTAATTAATTTATCCGTGTGGTGGTATGAATTTGACATTAATGCATGAGCATAGACATGATTCCATTTTCAATATGATAAATGAGGAAATTCAAGTAAATAATCCTGAGAAAAATGCAGTACCTGTATCTTCACAACTTTCTGACGTATACTCAAATAATCTTTGCGACCTTTCCATCCTCTATATTTCTTCTGGATAGATAAAGCAGCTGAATTGTAATCACGAGCATTACGGAAGGTCAGCTTTGATATACCTGAAAGCCCTGGAATGTCATCCGCATTGATACCATACTCATCTATACTAGCGTCAGCAGATCGAGCTCCTCTTTGTTGTCGCTTTCTGAAGGAATGTGCACGGAAAGCAGCCTGAATACGTGCAGCAGCCTGGGCTGCATTCCTAACCGCAGTCAAGGTATCTTTAAGTGAAAGTTGATCCTCACTGGTAGAGATGCTGGCCTTCGTGACATTGTTCACTGTTATTTCTGCTTCAACTTCAGCAGAGCCTTTGGAAAGCTCACTTTCTTCCAGAGTGAGGGTTGAAAGATGGCTAGTTAGTGCGACCTCTGAAAGATAACCCGCAAGTCCCTTATGCCCCCTGGAAGCAGCAATGAATGCTGGGGTTTTGCCAGTTGGATCTTGTGCTTTGGGATCTGTCACTGCCCCAGCTGATGCACCAGAAGCTAAAAGAGCAGCAACCATTTTTTCCCTGTTACAAATAACATATACCACTAAAAACATCTACACATAATATAACCAGTAAGCATAAGACAAAATGAGTAGAACATTTTAACGTACCTAATGTAACATAACAATATGCTATAAATGTTCAATGGTTTAAATATAACTTGATGAACATAGCATCGACAAGCAAACATTCACATTTACAATAAATCAACTCATATGAAACACATTGATACTATCATCTGGAAAGAAATCTTTGATGCGAAAAAGTCATTGGAGCTTGCCCAACTGAATGCAAAACCATGAACCAATATCAGTAATTGCACCTCACTTCTGATTATCATGCATGTGATTTTTATCTGTCATACAAAATAGTGCAGAAGAGGCAAAAGCATAGTCAAACAGTATTGCTCAGTGGTAATTTCTGCACACACATGCATATGCATCTAAGTAAATGCATACACATCAAAGAGATTTTTACTAACCTTCCAAAACGTGCAGCCCAATGAAGAGCAGTCCACCCATTAATATCCCGGAAGTTTGTACTCACTCCACAACTGAGAATTGGGTTTAAGGCCCACTCAAAACCCAAGCCAGCAACCATGTGTATAATACCTTGCTCTTTCTTGGACAAGGAACAACCTGGCTGATCAGATTCTTCAATGGGTTTGGAAGAAAGCCACTGCTGCAGTTTGTCTTTTAGAAGCTGTTGCAGAAGCCAATCAATAATATCTGATGAAGTACCACTACCAACCAAAAGAGCATCAATGATTTGTCCCCACAAATCATCATTCGCTTTCATTCCTTGCAATAGATGATATTCTGACTCTACCGCTTCTCCTTTCTGCACTGATGAATCAGCCAAAAGCATCTGCACAAATCTGACAAGTAGCAAAAGTTCATCGTGGCTCTTGGTAGCTTCTTTTTGGGACAAATTATCATGAGGATAACCACTAGTCTTAAGTCGATAGTCAAACTCTTTGACTTCACTGCAAGACTCCCGATTGCCAGAAGTTATGCACAAAGTGACCTTTCCAGGAAGGTGAGGAGGTGCTTCGCAACGGATAACACCTTCCTGTATGATCTCAAGAGGTACTTCTGTGTCACCAAACATACATGACCATGCTGATTCTGACGGATCACAAAGAAAAGATCCAACAACGATGACCTGCATTGATTAATTTCACTTTCAGTGTCTGAATAAACTTTTATCCTAAAAACAGGATGAAGAAGACTTAAAACTCCTGAAACAACAGATAAAGAAATATTCAAGCAGACTTAAGAAATAATACTGACAAAAGCCAAGAGGCCTTGGCATTGCTGGCACAATCAGATTTAATACCTAGCCAATAACAATTGGCAAAGACTATTGGACCAAATATCTACATCATCGTATTCCATTCCCACTGACATTATTGGGGGATTTTCAGAAATTTCATGTGAGCACAGAACAAGTTGATGTGCCTCTCACTGTCTAGCTCAGGGAAACCAGTTTTTCCTTGAAAATACATTCACTTGGGCAAAAAACAACCATTTTAAGGCTTTGTTTGGGATTGAGGTGCTTTACCTTTTCACCGACAACAGCTATGGGATGTAATCACGGAATGCCCAATGTAAATGTAAAAATCCATGGTCTGCACTACAAGTTAGTGCTACCAAACATTTTAACTGTTGTGATTTTGAAGTTAAGCAGAAGCACAGTAGTACCAAGCATAACCTGGGTTGATTGTATTTTGTTATTTCAGTTACTTTCCCTCTTCGAGGGAAACAGTGCTTGAGTTTCACTCTGAAGTGGTCAAATGCCTACCTTTTGCATTCAGTAAACAACGAAACAGTTTAACTAAGAACGCAGCCAAAGTGTCAAATAAATCTTATTAAGCTGTGTCCATCACCAACATTTGAATCAGACAGTTTGTGATCCGGGTTTGGATTCTAAAACATCTTGATTGATAAAGAAGACTGTGGGACTTGGCTTTCGTAGTAGAAGGGTTGGATGTAACAAGAATATGCCTTAAGTTCAGTCCTGCTTAATCTTCTCCTTTTCCTCCATAACTACACCCCCACCCACTCTTGGGACAACCACCCTGAATGCGAGAGAGAGAGAGAGAGAGAGAGAGAGAGAGAGAGAGATGACTATGAAAAATCATCTACAGTCGGGATTGGTAAGCATTGGCCGTGCTTGAACTTTCTTCCATCCTGCTTTCATAATAAAAGCAAGTATAGAAATAGGATAATCTGTTAGTGGTCGATCAGAATCAACTTAACAAATTTCATTCTACTATTCTAATTTATTTATTACAACTTCATGAACCAATCAAGAGATCCATTCTTGGAAATTTACAGCCATGTGTATAAATGGAGCATGATAAGTCATTTTGAAAGAAATGGTAACACATAGATTCCACAAGCTATACCTTTGTAACTTCGTTGGCATAACCCCAATCAGGAGATATTTCACGAATTGCAAACTTCTGCTTTTGAGCAACTGTCAATCTCAATTCTGCTTCAGAAGGCACTCCAATGTGGTCTTCGTCAAAAATTGTTGTGTAATTGGAATTGGTTTGTTGGGGTCCTATTCCAGATGAATATGCAGGAATTTTGAAAATTTTAACTTCCTGAGGCAGCAACAAAGGAGCTGGCAATACAGGAGATCATGTGAGCTTGTTAAAAATTAACAAGATGCTGAAAGTTAAATAACAGAAATATGTTTAAGGTAAAAAAAAAAAAAAAGAGGGAAATCATACAGTGTTCAATAATAGATCCATTGAAATTTGGCCAGTGTGAGTGTTCCAGCTCTTCAGCTGGTCTGCTCCAAGAAGAAGATAGTGGCTTCTGCTATTTTAAGCAAGAAAGAATTACTATAATGAAATTTTCAGGTACTCCAAATAGCTTTGCACAAACAATTATATGGAGGTTGATGTTATCCACACAAACAAGACTCAGACAAATCGCCAAAGATATCAAAATGAATACAGGATATCACAAAAAGGATAACTACAATTGTCATCACCAGAAAGGACAGAACACCATAATACGCGATATCATAAATCATAAAGAGATAACTTCAGTTGTCACATCACTTTCTTGCATTTCCAATCAATCTAACAAAATTGTTTTACCTGGGAATCAACACCTGATGAATTCTCACATGACTGCAGCATGTCTTTCCAAAATAAAGGTTCTTTACTTCCATCAGTATGACCATGCCCGTATAATTGATGAGATTGTTTGCCAGCAGTTCCTACAAAAACAAACACATCAGCAGCACTTTTGAACTATGCTTCCTATTTAGTTTACTTAAAAATGAATAAGAAAAGAAGCAACAGATATATGAGAAAACAGACCAAAAAAGAACAGAGAGAAAATGGAGGAGGTTGCTTGATCGTTTCAGAAATGCCTTTTTATTTTCAGAATATTTTGCTTTTGGTTCAACCACAGTAAGCATTCTCTAGTTTTAAAAATTGATGTATTCAATAACTTGCAACACAAATCATAAGCCAATGATGCTGTAAATATCAAATAAGAAAAAATAATATTCCATCAGATTCAGCAACAAAGATCATCCATATAAATATATCAGAAAACACACTGTATATTATGACTCAAGACAAAACACAAGCAAACAGAATTTGTGGCTAAGAAAAATATACCATATATTATGACTAGCAGAAACACAACCAACCAGAACCTGTGGTTAAGAATATTTCAGAACTGGTAATATATTTCAATGACTTTGAGCACCTCTCATATGACACAATTTAACCAACCTGCATCCTGATGAAACACAAGATTATTTGAATGATCTTGGAATCCAGTATGTCCACCTTTGTACTCCTCCTGTGCAATATAGTCTGGGCTTTGCAATAAAGCTTCATACTGGTCCTGCTCAGAGAAATTGCCTCTGTAATCCAAATTCTGATCAGAGAATGAATCAATTTCTTCGAACATATCATCATTCAAACTTAACTGCTCCTTAAGCTTCCGCAATGCTTGATTAACCTCAGCTTCAGAACTAGTACATTCTCCTTTACTGTCCATTCCATTATCCTTACTGGCTATCTCAGAAGTAACCTCTACAGAACTTGGACTAGATGACTTCTGATATGGCTCATATAAATCACTAATTACTGAGTTAGAGCCTGGATTTTGAGTAGTGTAAGCTCCTGGTGATGCTGCAACAGATCCAGGACTAGGCCTTCCCTGGACACACAATTTAACAAAAAAAATATTAGTCGAAAGCCAAGCTATTCATCAATAGCTGCTATTGCCAATGGAAGGGTACTAGATAATGATGATGCAGAGAAGAAGCAAATATAATTTAACAAAAAAGTACAGACAGAGATGAGTGGGAAAGTTCAGAATAGTCTGCAGAACAGATTACATGATGATCTATCAAATAATGATATGTCTGAACCAAAGTTCCGCATGTCATAAAAGATTTCACTGTAAAACCAATTCATCCATTCTTTGATATCAATCACATCCGAGAAACATTCCTACGTAAAAATAATCCCTAGAAGGGTAGGAACTTCAGACAGCTAACTTTAAATACAGTACTTCGATGCAAGATATGCTGCCTATCCAAACAAGGCAAGCACATTCTGCTGAAGAGAATCCAGTCCCAGCAGAAGGAATGGTAATCATAATATGATTGGACGATCAGTCTACAGCTTTGAATGATGTTGACAAGCAATAAGACTGATATTGTCATTGGCAAAAATTTATAAACAGATCTAGGAGTAGAGATATGATAAGATCTGACTTGCCTACATTCAGATTCATAAAAGCTCACCTCAGTTATATCTCTATAGTGAACAAGGACAATGTGCTCATATGCCCTGCCAAGAAAGTGCAGTGAGAAATATCCCAGTTAAGTAAAATTATGTTGATCACTATATAATGAACCTTGGGACTGAAAACAACAAATTCAGAGAAATTAGGACGAAGTGATATTTTTGTTCGTCTCACCAGGAATTACAATTTAGGAAATATAAAATTTTATTCTGCAAAAACATCAAGTAAGTACCAGGAGCTTCAAATGTATAAAAAGATATGAATCCCACTAAGTAAACTTTTATTGTTTCATTTTTATAACAAACATACTAACACAAGCACACTTACGGATCCAGCATCCAATAGCTACGCCTCTGAAAACTAGGGTTCTGCTCCCCATGTGCATAGTAACAATTTAAAGCTTCAACATTTCCAACCTGGCCATGCAGATAAAATATCATTCCTTGGACTGAGACAAACACTATTGTTCACAGAGAAAAACTGAAGTGCATTAAGGCAAAGCAATACGTAACAGAGACTTCGTGCACATTACATGAATCCCTTTCAACTTAAGCAGCTAAACCTGTTTACTAGAGGAATATCATTTAACAATGCCACCATAAAGATGAACTCTAGCATGTTAATCCATAACCAGAACACAGCCTATCCAGTTCATTTATGTAATTCATCCAGAAATTCCTTTAAGCCTCTCTTTCATGCGAGGAGGAGAAAGGAAATATCTGCCATTCACATTTTTAAAGAGGAATTCCCATTTTGCAGATGCCATTTTTCCAACCTTAAATGCCAAACAGATTGAAGATATTTGGAAAGATTTATATCCTGAATCTTCTGCTTCTTCTATCTTTTCATCCATCCAAGCCTCTGCACCACAAAACCCAATTGCTGGGCAAAGCATCACATCATGAAATGTGAATACGAAATTTACGAATGAGGGAATGAAACCACTTAGAATGTTGGAACAACATGTCTCCAAAGTAGACATATGGAACAAATTTGAAGGTCTAGGTGAAATTTAACTACAACACAAGTATAACGACATGAACCCTACGTAATGAGCAAGTCAAAATTGCACTTTACAAATTTGCCGCCATTTGAATGACCTTCTTCTTTCCATATAACAAAAGTGTGCAAAACTTACAAATTAAATTAAAGTGAAATTTTATCATGCAACACAGTAAATACAAAGAAAAGATATGATTAATTTTAAGAAATCTATAGAACAACAGTAAATAAATAAATACCAATCAGAGTAACAAAAATAAAAATGCCAACTAATTGCATAAAAACCTTAAGTCGTTCGTGTGCTTCCCCAACTGCTCTCCCGTCCTTCTTTTTACGCCAATTATGACCATCCTTACGGAAAAAACGAAGGATTCTCTTATTAAACAGAAACACTGATCCACCTGTCCAAATATGTTGCCAAATATACAAATAAGAACGTTGCAAATGAATTGCCTCCATTAGTCAAAAAAGAATATGAAGCTTACTGGTAGGCCTTTGAGGTGGCTCCTGCGTGAGCTGGTACTTATCGTGATTTTGCAATATAAACAGAACTTCTGCAGGCTTCAGCCATCGCGTTTGTGCTTCTTTAAACAAATTTTTGATATCATATCCTGAAATCATACGAAAGCAGCTTTTCAGTAAACGACGTAGTTTAGACATACTTTGAAAGGCAGGCAGAGATCAAAACTTAGCACATGACTGAAAAGAACTTAGCCCCAAGTACAATACATAATCTAATATAAAGACTAAATTTTAAGAAATTTTAAAAATTTAAGTGTACGTATTGTTCTAAAAAAACAGAATTACCTGCTTGCATCGTATTGAGGCCCAAAAATTACACAAATGAAAATCAGAACTGGACGAATTGCAGAGAAAGAGAAGGTCTTTCACTTATGCTCATTTGAAGCGGAAGCGTCGACAGTACAGTACAGATTTACTGTACTCAATGGGTTTCGGCCGGAGAAATTGAGAAGTTAGAGAATACGTAACGCTCGAACTGGATCACACGTAAACCTGTTCAAGCCAAACAGAGAGTACAAACGGACGAAGCACAGAGAGAGGGAGAGACAATTTGACTTCTAATCACGCCGCGACTGTACGGTCGGAACTTATAGTCACGCTAAGGCGGACAAAGCACGAAGGTGCAGCGAAGAAGACTCTCTGGCGTCTCCCCGATGTCTCATAGGCTCTGTGTGCGGTGTCGTAGCGATAGACTTCGGTCACAGTAAAATAATTTTTGTCGAAAATTGACCTTGTTTGGAGGTTTACCTCGACAGTGGAAAGAGCAAGCGCCAGTTGATTATAATACCTTCCCGTAAGAATCTCTCGCTGTTTAAATTACTAGAGTGACCTTTGTGGGAGCCGGTGGAGCAGGATGAGTTTTGTACTGTTGACTTGAGTGTGGCCCTTATCTGTCTGTGTTCTTAGCCGTAAGATTTGACACGATGTCAGCGAAGCACAATCCAAAAACATAATCTAACAGTCATCATTTGCGGTTAATTAAATGAAGAAGCACGCAATTGAAACTTGAAGATCAATCTCAAGGGCAATATTGTCATTTAAAGTTTCTTTCGTCCGACCTTCAAAGGGAATGAAAATATGAATGAAAGACACGTGATAAAGGTGCCTCCCCCGTTGATACCGGGAAAGTCCATATCCACTAGGCAAGTGAAAACTACTTTTACAAAATAAAAGAAGACTTGATAGACCAAAAGGACTCATAAGCTGAGAGACCAGTGATTTGCCGCCACAGACATCCCTACGGAAACAGATGAGTGCTTGCTGCTGCTGTCAGCTGCGGCCCAGCTAGCCAAATTGGCAGAGGAAGGTGGGCAGTGGGGGCCTAAATGGAAGTGCCTTTGCACCGAAGAAAACCTGTCTACGGCTTGTTGTTCATCATTTTAAATAGACTACTTCTGCTTGTGATGTCCTACACACATCTTAATGGAATCTCTAAGCAGTAATAAACAATACGGCATCATTTTTGTGCTATATTTCTATTAATCATCACCAACCATTCATTTGTAGTTGTTGGGAACTGGGATGTATGCATTACAGCACAAATTGTTACTATTTGTCCATGACTTCAACACATAATTGAATTCGCAAGTGATAATGACTGCTTTTCACTAATTTGAATCTTTGATTTCTCCACACGTTAACCATTTGCCTTCACACTTGTAACAAAAGGAAAGGAAAGCATTACATTCCAATAATGCTTCAAAATTGCATAATTATTGGGTAACTGAGCCCAATAATTTGACAAGCCCCATATCTCAAAATAGAAGTTCCTATAGTCGCATTATTAGATGGGCATTGATGCTTGCTTTCATGTCAGGGAAAATTGTTAGTCTTACTGGACTTCCCTTGCTAGGAGAGTCACTTACTTTTCCTTTCTAATAACTCAGCCGAATAGGCAAATCTTCTCGCCAATTTGGGCCAATTCCCAACCCACCCTCAGTCTTGATGGCCCAAACTCTCTACCGCATGAAATAGGATGAACAATTTTTTTAATGTTATACAAATTTTAGCATTAATTCTCAAATTTTAAATTAATAATATATTCAATATTTGAATGAAGTAAATATTTTATTAATTAAGATAATTAATACTTTTTATTTTTAAATCATTTTTTATTTAATGACCTTAATTATTATATTTTAACTATTTATTTTATATAATATTGATATTTAATAAATTGTTAATTTTAAAAATAAAAATTATGTAAAAACTTGTGTAATTTAAATGTACTAATAATTCTCTCTTATGTATATACATATAGAAAAAAAAAAATCGAGAATCTTTTAATTTTATATGATTTTTTAAACTATTAAATTAATATATTTTTAATAATTAAAATTAAATTTAATATATATTAATTATATAAATTAAATTAAATTTTAATTATTAAAAAAATTTATTTAATAATTAAAAAATTACGTAAAATTAAATAACATGTAACCATTTATACCCTTAAAAGGCTGTACTGTAGAATTGACCGGAAGTCCAGTTATGGTACATAGCTAAAACCTATGAATATATATATATATATATATTTTAATTTTTGGCACTGCTTTAATCTGCGTGTACATGAAATATTCCACATCAGTGTAAGAGACTCGTGGATCAAACATTCTAAATATAACCATTAAAAACCAAAAAAAAAAAAAAAAGTAGCATAGCAAATTACAGTAATATAATGTCGTGGACAATGTCTTTTGGATCAGCTTAGATTAACAGCAATGGCTGCAATTGCCAATTGAACAAAATTATCTGAGTAATCATGCACGAGCACCAGCAATAAGCATAACAAGCAAGTTATTCTGATGGTCACGTGTCAAAAACGACATACTGACAATTGGTGTTTGGGACGGCGGAAGTGAATCCTGGTGACTTCAACTCCTAATCTCCGCCCCACAACAAAACCCAACGCACAACGCAGATTCTCTTTATCTCATTTTTGTACTTTTGTTGTATATAAAGCTATTCTCAGTCCTCCAATTTTTCACACCAATCTCTACAATCACTCGCGTTCTCTCAATACAACAGTTCTAACACAAACAGAAAACATGTCGGATTGGGGACCTGTGTTTGTGGCGGTGCTGTTGTTTGTGCTGCTAACACCGGGTTTGCTGTTTCAGGTTCCAGGGCACCACAGGTGTGTGGAGTTTGGCAATTTTAAGACGAGTGGTGCTGCAATTATTGTGCATTCCCTCCTCTATTTTGCTCTCGTTTGTGTCTTCTTGCTTGCTGTGAAGGTTCACTTGTATCTTGGTTAATAGACAATTATGTAGTAACTACAGATAGTTTTTATGGCCCCTAATAAGAGAAAATAAGCTGGGGTGTGATTGATGTCAGTCTCGGTGTTTCAGGGTTTCTGATTTGAGTCAATTTTAGCTGATAACTTTGTTTGTGTCGTGTTCTTTTTGCATTTGTAAGATGTAACTGAGTGACGAGTTATAACATTGAGAGAGGATTCAATTTTATTACACAAATATGGTTGTTTATGCCCTTTTCTTGATTACTGTTTCTGAATTGGTGACGCCATTGCATAATGCTGCGGTTTTCATGCCGTACAATCTTGCCTTTCAATGATTTCTGATGGATTGGGATATTCTTTTGCAAGAAATGAGCATTTGGCTTGTGTTCTTTGAATAATCATGAAAACTCTTTCTAATTCACTGATGTAGATTTGGATATATAATCTGCAAAAATCATAACTTGGATGGATGTTTTGGGCATGATAATGTAATAACAAAATTTCAAAGGTGTGGCCAGATTACTGGTTAGTGGTTCAGCATTTGGTTAGCAGTTTGCGCTTAAGACCCAATAGTGCTTGAAAATATGATTTTAAATGCAAGAGATCCAAACAACTGAAGACAAAGAACTATTGCAAATATTGAAGTATAGGCTGCAAGAATGGAGCGTGAGCAATGGGCATACTTTGGAGAAAGAACCTAAGTTTTGTAATCTCTGGCTCCATGGGTTGCTTCTGATTCTAGAAAAGACTACAGAAGCAACTATTCCTCTGTTCATAACAATGATATTAAGACTATTCGTTCCTTCCACGTATACTGAGTTTGGGGAAGTTATTTTGTTTCACAGAACGTATGCGAGGAAGCATTGCGTAGATATTATCTCTAAGAAGATTCTATTAAGCTGTCATTTTTGAATTTTGGTAGGTTACAAGACACACGTTACCTTTCTACCATATTGCTTGTAGTTTTCATACATTCAGTGGCTTGCCTGAATAGTTTAGTGACAACTTTCTTGAACTCATTAATCTTGCCGTGGACTTGGCAGCTTACTTTTGGTTTTGTCTAGTTATTCCATCAACAGACATCTAATTATTGGGTGGTTGTCTTGTTATCTAATCCATTTAATTACATGTACCTTATATGTTGGTTGTTGCAAATTAGCTCAGTAAAGATAATGTTAATCCTTCTATGCCAACAGATCACTTGAAGTGAATTGAATTCTCAATCTCATGCTGCTTCGCTTACATTTGATGTTGTTTGAGATTCTTGCATCTTCTAGTGGAAGGTGTAATCCAGATGAAAAGTTGTTCTTTACCTCAGGATACATCATGTAAAATACCAAGTATTATCATGCTATGGAAGCAATTTTGAAATAACATACGAGTAAATGCTGTCTTGCAGCAGCTTGGTTCAGAGTATTTTGCCAAAACTTATTGAAAACTCTCATTATTTAAATTTGTTGACAAGTTTCAATAATTCAATTCTGCTGTAGTGTTACATATATGCATCATGTAGACCCTGAATTTTGATATATGTTCTATTAGTCTTGCTCTGCATTTGATGGTATAGTATTTCAGGTGAATGTCTTAATCCACTTTTTAATCTACAAGTTTCTTGATTATATCCCGGACTTGGACCAGTTTCTCTCAATTCTAGACACTCTGCTGGCATGCTGCCAAACTCAACACTTATCTCTTTTAAACTATTTTTTTATGCAGTGAAAAATTCGCGGTTTTCTTATGCTTTCATCTTTTGTTTTCTGTCTGTTGAAGATCTGGGCTTATTTATATGCATAGCTTTCTCCTCTGGGAAATGATAAGAAGGTAATAGTAGGTGACGAGGGTTCTTAAGGAAAAACCTAAAAAGGATGGTGTGAAATGCCATTAACTAATAGTAGAATGGTTTTATAGAATAATCAAAGCTTCAAACAAGAGGGTTCTTAAGGAAAAAACTTTAAGGATGTTGAGAAATGCCATTAACTAATATCAGAATGGTTTTATAGAATAAGCAAAGCTTCAACTGCCAGCTGAAGAGTAGGTTAAAAAGAAAGAAATTTCTAGTATTAACTGAGGGTATTGGTTTTATGATCGGATTATAATTCTCTTTTAATTTTTTATTGTTAATTTAAATAAATATTAATATATAATATTATTAGAAATAATAATTTAGATTGTATGTTAATTTTTTTAATTTATATAAGAAAATAGAATTAATTTATAAATTTAATTAAAATAAATTTAAATTATTTATTCATGTCGCATGGTACCACCAGAAATTCATAAATCTCAGTGGATGCTAGCTATGTAAGTTGGTGATTTGAAGTTTGAACAATATGTTAGCATACAACTGGAAAGTTCAGCTAACTTGGATCCCACTTTACAACTGATAGAATGAGCTAAAGTTCGAAACTCATGTCACTTTCATCCTTTGCTGTTGGTAAGATTAATGGCAATGTATATTATGAGTTGTCAAATTAACTTCTAACTACATATTAATTTGGAGAAAAACCCAATACACCAAAACATAAATCCAACAAGGATGACCCAAGAGTTTCTCAAATGAATTGGCTGTAGGGATGGGTATTCTAGAGGGAAAAAGGAGAATGGTCACACAATAGGAAAGGAAAGCTTTAGGTCAAAGAAATTTCGTGAGAGGTTCAAATGCCCCACAGCCACAGTCACAGCCACACGCCTGTTGTTTCCAATACAGGAAGTGGGATAAGAGATGGGTCGATCACATTTCTATCCAATTCCATCCCCATATCATACACACCAGGAAAAAAAAAATTACATTTGATGAATTCAGGTAGTTTGCCTTTCTTTCATGTATAAGATTTTAAAAAATTTGACAAATTCAACATGGTATCAAGGTATACTTGACCTAACCATTTAGTGTTCAAATTCCCATAAATTATGTGACAAAATTTATTAAATAGAATTGAATTCACATGTAAGAGGAATGTTAAATACCTTCAAACTGACTTAAATGCATGAATCGGACTTACACCTAAGAACCTTTACAAAGAAAACTTGCCCCTAAAGTAAATGTTATATACAAATATCTAGTCTTTTTACAAAAAAAAGAAGATATATTTACCATTCCAAAACTGCTGCTTAACCCTAATGAAGACATTAAAATATTATATCCTAACTGCGCATCTTTTCTATTGGGAGAAATAAGAAACTAAGCTAAACGTCCTTCGTAGGTTGAAGTGCAGATTATTAAAATGTAAATGAGTTTACGTATAAAATGGGTTTCTTCTACCTTTGGATCAAATCATATAATATAAACTAGAGTATTCTATAGCGGAACGGTAGGCAAAGTATCGATTCATGATGCTGCCACGTTGCCATTTTCCACTGCCATCTGTCTAAAAAGCACACGAATGATTACGACATGAACGTAGATCATGTTAAGAGATGAAAGATTTCTTGTTGTTTACTGATACCCCCATTTTCTCATATGACATTATTCCTTCCTTCTTCCTGTAAATCACTAAAGACGTACTGTTGCTTTATTCTCTTCTTCCCTCCATCTTCAAGAGAGACGAGAATTCCAGTGAGCTTGCACAGAAAGAAAGATGGCAGACTGGGGGCCTGTGGTGATTGCGGTGGTGCTGTTCGTGCTGTTGAGTCCAGGATTATTGTTCCAGTTGCCGGGGAGGAACAGAGTGGTGGAATTTGGAAACATGCAGACAAGTGGGTTATCGATTCTTGTTCATACCATCATATTCTTTGGCCTCATCACTATCTTTCTCATCGCTATCGGAGTTCACATCTACACTGGATGATAGCTAGCCAGCCACCCCGCGTGCGTGCGTAGGTAAACCTTGTCCTGCTGCCACTTCACTTGCTACCAATAATTGATTTTGAATTCTGTTTGTTTCAGTCTTTGGTTTTGCTGGTTATGCTCAGTTCTTCACATTCTTCTTTGTCAGTGTGCTTTCTGGAAAATGGAAAATAGAAAAGATATGAAATTTGTGTGACATATGGCACCTATGCATACATAATGCTACTTAATTTGCTATCTGATTTCAGTGAAATGGTAGTCTAATTGTTTTGGAATGGTAAGAATTATGGGAAAATGGTTGAGTTAGCCGATAAGCTGCTTCAGTACATTATTAATCTACATAGGAAGAGACACGTGCACGTGTCAGTTGTAGCGTCGGACAATGACATACCGGATGAATTATCAGATTCGGTTAAAAAAAAGGACAAAAATAATAAGAAAATAGTAATACTCTTATACGCGCACAGGAAGGGCGTAGAGACACGAGCTCGACGGCTCGATCAGATGGGCCGCGGGTGCTTGGAATTGGAAAGGAGTATGGCAATCAATCTTGGTGACTGTACATGGAATGTGGATAATATTAGAATAATAATAGTAATGGCATTGCTTTCTATCAGTTGGGAAGGAACAATAGTAGTGGTCCTTGTCCAAGGATAAATATCAAGATGCCACGTCTACAGACTCAACTGCACGCGTGTCCAATGTTGATTGGATTCAGGGTTTCGATTAATTGCTTCTGGCACTCTCCTTCCTCATCCCATACTCAAATTACAGAGAATCTTGCCATAGGCTCCGTCCCTGCTTCAGCCTTCACTGTTATGGAGTAAATAATAAGAAACTAGCAAACTCTCGAATTTTTCTGTAACGTTAGGAAAATACAACTCCTTTGATCCCGTTAATCGAATTGGAATTTGAAGGCTGATTGGAACGTGAGCAGGAGATGTTAAATGTGTTTTTCACAAGTTTTATCTATGTGGGCGTTCAGTTTCTCAACTCTAGAATATGTCGAGGAGAAAGAAAGCAATGATAACTGGACAAGCACAACAGCTCCCAGTTTTTCTACTTGCCAAACAAAATTGAATAAAATAAAGAAACTGGGAACAAACCTCCCGTCTTTTCTTGCCAGCGGGAAATTGCTGCACATCATCATTAGTTGAATTCTTCAACAATTTACTATCTACTTGACAAAGAAGATATATCCACATATTTAGCAACAAAGAAAAAGAAAAGGTTAAAAGCAAAAAAAACAGTTATCAACATATCCTGCATCGCCAATGGTTCAAAAAACTAAATCAATTTCTTCCCCCTATATGTTGATGATACAAACAGCACCACTCCCAAAAGCACTGGTGCATCTCGATTCTCTAGTACTTCTATCTTCACAAAAGCTTCCATGCTGCAGCAGGGGAAAATTGTAGTGACAAATGAGTTAATCATCAAAGTTGTATATAGAGGGAGATAACAAGAAACATCGCAACTTCATTCTCCATGCACACAAGTGGTATAAAGGTTGAACAGACAACATCCTACAGGTTGCCATTCCACAGAAGGCACATGAAAAGACTACCATATGTATTCAAATCTTGCAGGTCAGCTCTGATGATCGATAAGGGTCTAAAAACATTGAGCTAACTAGAGTTTGGAAAATGAATCAAACTTAGTAAACCAAATTCGTCCAAACAAGTCATATCTCATAATTGAATCATAAGTACTCATCACCTTGATGTGAAGTCATCAACCAACAAGCAAGTTGACATATCTTAAAACAACTTAACCATCCCGGAAACAATGTGGAATAAGCAAACAAAAGTTATAGCAATAAACCCTTCTTTTGGGGTTTTCAACAGAATAGTTGTTGTCTTAAATTATCCACACGTTCCAAAATACAAGAGACAATAGCTTGTTCCTAACTAAATCTGAACTATAGTAAAACATTAAAACTTGGTGTAGCAGCAAAACCAGAAATGAAGATTGACAAAGTTCAGCCTGCCTATGGAGCTTTTCCCTATGCTACTGAATATTAAATGTAAGCAACCAGACAATTAATAGGCATAAAGCTTTCAAAAGTTCCTGTCTTCTATTTTAGTTTACATTGCCAATAAAACATCTCAGCCCTGTTCTACATTTGGACAGATCAACATCAACTCAGATGGTTCCATCATTTATTAAAATTTCTTTTTAAAAGCTAAGTATACCCTGTAAAATGAACAATGATTCAAGGGTGTAGCCACAGAGATAATATTCTTCACATCAAGCATGAAGTTGAAAACTGTTTTGTGACTTTTGCTGAGCAACCATTGAATGAGCATAACCCAAAAGGATATTCAAATTTTCTTTTTTCCTTTGTTAATTGTGAAAGAAAAAGAGTCTGCTTCGTGATATCAAGACTGTCGAATCTTAATTGGATTCAATCGTACGAGAAAGCTTCTTAATTCTATCAACAAACAATTCCAACCTCCAACACAGCCAGCTGTAACGAAACTGACAAATTCTAGGATTATTTACTATTACAACCATCTAGTTTTCAATACATGACCAAACACAAATAAAACAAAAAGTTTTTCAGAAGATCTGCGTAACAACCAGAGTGTGTATATTCATCAGTAATACCCTTTTGTTCTTTCCTAGAAAGCAACAAAACCCAATAACGAACAAACCAATATATGTACGAACATCAGAAGTCCACATGAAAAACCACAACTTTCTCTTGTAAGTTACTAACAAAACATGAAAATAAAATAAAAAATAAAACATACCAGGAATCTCCTTTTTAGGCGAAGATGCCGGAACTATAGCGTAACAAAATATCCATTTCCCCAAAACGGAGATAGCAGAAACAATCCCAGCCACGTAAAACACCATCACCAAACCAAGAACCCAAGGCATCAACATGAACCCGATAAAGAACGTCACAGATCCGCACAGCATCAAGGACAACGAAATTCCCAACATCAGCGACGCGAATCCCGCCGGCGTTATCTGAGGCGCCGCAGATGACCCCCTCGTCGATGACGTCGCCGACTGATCGGTGTACGGCATCGGAGACGACGGAGATCGTAGGATGCTCATGACCAGCGACGATAGCTCATAGAAAACCCTAGATTGATGATCCCGGTGATGCTGAAGTTGCTGTTGTTGTGATTGTCTCATCGTGTTCGTTTATTTTTTTCCCCGGGAAAATTTGAATGGAACGAAAATTTCTCAAAACACTCCGAGAAAATTTGGTAGAAGAAAAGAAAATTTTGCTCAAAACGAGGCAAATGGATAAACTTGTTGACTGTTATCTAAACCGGTGTGTGATTGGAGATGAATTTAACGTTCCGTTACAACTGGAACCCTCTGATAGGCAAAAGTAAGTTTGTTTCGCAGGAAATTCTTCGAGACGCAGCCGTGCAGTTCTTCATCTAAATTTTGCTCTCAAACCTGTAAATTTATGCTGCTCCATCTTCAAACCTTGAACCAACAATGAGGATAAAATAAAAATAAAAATAAAATAAAATAAATTAAAAAAAAAAAAGTAAAGAGAACTCAGGGGCTATTTATGATGGGGTTAGATAACGACGACACGAAGTCAGTGCTCGTGTTAGTAACGCTCGACGGAGAAGAGTGGATGTAGAAAAAAAAATGCGTGGGGCCAGATGACGTGGGACCTTATCCTCAGAAATAGATCGCCGACGTCGCACTGACTTGGAAGCGCGTGGGATAGTAGTTATTTAGACAGCTGTTTGTCTGTAATTGAAGATTAATTAGTTGCTAATACGAGTATGAGGTTTAATTAGAGAGTAATTCCGTGTTAGGAAACTAACTAATTTGGACGGGTTGGATAAGAATATAAGCTAATTATCTAAAATTGGCAGTCTAGTCATTGATTTGTTGTAATTGTAAGCAGTAAAACTAGATTTGGATACAATACATTGAATATATAATATTTTAAATATTTTTATTTTATATTTAAAATTTTTTTAATGTTATTTATTTTAAAATATTATTTTATTAATTATATTAAAAATTTATTAGTGTAATGTGTGTATTGTAGATGTGACAATATATAGCAAGTAAATTATATATTAAAAATTTATAAAATATAAAAGTGTTTTACTTAAAATTTAATTACGAAAATAAAAAATAATTTCTAAGACTAAGGAGAATATTAATAATGTTGGAAATAATTAAAATGTTCTTAAATTAATATATAATAGAGAAGATCTAGTGTACAATATGGAATATGTTGTAAGGCATTTTGTATTCATAAAATACTATCATTGAACATTAACATCAACAAATTCAATTGTTCATTGTGCTTACCCAAAAATTGATACGAACATTGTGATTTTTTTATTTTTATTTTTATTTTTTTAAACTGTCGTATTTAAAATTTTTTTTAAGACTAGATTTATCAATAATTGAATGAGAGTTGATGGGTTTGTGATGCTTAGCTCGAAATTGAATGAATGAATGAAAAACAAAGGGATTAGACAATCCAAGTGTTCCCTATGAAATAAAGTTTTAACCCCACAAGCCTTTATTATTGGGGTAATCCATCTCTAGGATAGGGCAGAAGCCGTTGACAAAATATAAAGAACTTAATTGTATGGCATGTTATGCTGACTTGTGGTTGTGGTTCTCTCACTTTTTAAATTAGGTTTTACTATTTGCTTTTAGTTCTAGAATGATGTTTGCATTATTAATTAATAAGTTGTTGAAGATGATGTGGTTTGACAATGGAGATGTCTACATTGTGTGGTAAATTGAGCACAGGCAAGATGTTGCATGCCCAGCATTTAGGAACATAACAAGGCCCGGAAGAAGCTCACCCAGCTGCAGGCCCGAGATTGATAACCAAGGATCAGTGAGTGTGACTAGGTGTTGGGCGGGCAAGGAAATGAGCATTGGACCGAGTTAACTTGGGAAGTGGCTGGAAATACAGAAGTGATGAAAGGAAGGATTGACAAGTCTCGAGAACATAGAGAAACTGTGGCTGGTGACTTGGTTGTCTCTGCATGGCAACATGTTCAAAAGACTGCATGGATTGGCATGTGTGTTTGAAAAGCTGCGTGGTTCCTGGAACTGAGTGCATGCCCTGCGGTGCGGTGTGCTGCCATCCCGTGCGCTGACTTCTTTATATTTCCAAGTTTCCTGAAAACACTTAAAAACTTTACTCTCCTTGCGTCATCGCAGTTGATATTCATTTTGCAATCAGTAAGTATTGCATTTGCATTTCTATTGATATCTAATTAACACTTGTAACGATCTAACTTCCATTAACGTACGCCATTTCATCTGCTTGTTTGTGCAGTTAGATCGTGAAACTCTCACCAGCATCATTGCTCCCCTGCTGATGCGATTCTCCATTGCCACTGTCTACAAATCTCATTGAAATGGTAAAACAGAAGTTCTCATGTCATCAAACGAAGGTGAAAGACCCTTTCTGTAATTCTTGCATTAAATAGTTGTCTAATATTAGGTCTATTTCAGCCTAGACCATCCATACACCTAATTTTATTGATTCCAGTTGCTGTCGCTTCTAATTATAAACCAGCACAAAAGAAGCATGAAAATGGTCGACAATCCTATGTTTCGAAATGAAATCTAAATATCACACATCTCCCAGCTTAACATCCTTCTACCATCTCGCTACTTCATTTTCTGAGTAAACTTGGCCGAAAGATAACTTCTATGTGAGAATACAATCAGAATCATGTTAGCATCATGATCGTAGTAGACTGTTAGAAGACATCGCATAACCCTGATATATTTCAACGTTCAAAAGATATGCATTTCTCCGGGAGGAAATGCATTGCTGGTAGTGACAAGAAGAAAAAGCACATTCAACCACATGAATATCTTTCACAAGCTGCTCCGGTTAATAATTGCAAAACTTAATATAACATGCAATCAAAATGAAGCATTATGCATATAGCCAATGATTAGATTTTTATTTGAGAGGATCTCCCTTTGGGGAGAGAAAGGAAATAGAATTACCGGTTTTACTAAATACAACAGTAGAGCGGCGAAGAAGTACATGGCAGTAAGGTTGTGAAGTTCGCAAGGTAGGCAATCCCATGAACTTGATTAGCATCCTAAAGGTGACTTAATCATCCAAAAAGGTGACTGTTGGAGCCTCAACAATCCCACCGTGTCTCTTGGCCAAATTGAAGCACCTTGTTGTTAGGATGTTTGTGGGCACTTTTGAATTTCAAAATTTACCGTCATAATGTTAATGTACTCAAATTGGCTTCCACTCTTTTCACGAATATGGTAAATAGTGCCACTACTTGAATTATACTTTTCCAAACGAGTTACAACAACTAAGAACTCTAAAACTATTTGTTATGATGTCTATAAATTTTTATTTATAATTTTAAGCAAAAGTAATAAAAAATTTAATTTTTCATAATTATGTATCTTTATCTATCATACAATTACAGTAATAAAAATATTATATAATTAGAAAGTTTAACCTTTTATTATATTTAAATAATTTTGTTTATTATATAAAATAATAAATAATAAAAATAAAAATAAATAGTATATAAATTTATGTAAATTTTTTTTGAATTAATTGGGTAAAAATTATGGGCAAGAATAGAAAAATTCACTCATTAATAAGTGGAATTACAATTTCTCTCTAAATGTAAAAAGAGTACAATTATAAAACTTTATTTTTAATATTTTGAAAATATATTTAAATAGAATATTTTAATATTGCTTTGGGAGAAATTGAGAAGGTATAGGATGATTTGGGATTGTGAAGGAATTGAGCAAATACACCTTTCTAGTTATAGAATGACTGGCCAAATTGATGAACTATTGAAAATTGTTGTCCAATTGCAGCTCGCCCACTGCTTAATCTTTAATTTTCAGTGGAGCGGATACCCATTTGCATGAGGTGGTTACAATTCTCAATGTTATTCACTCATTGCTAACTAATTATGAAACATTCTCCTTGTTGGAGACTTGATTAATGATTAATCATGTGTTCATATTATTCATTTTACCTTTTCATTCTATATCGATTGCGTTCCTACTAGGTCATTTATGTGTATATTTTAGTATATTTATACTTTCTTTCTCTACCACTTCTCGAAAAAAAAAAAAAAGAATACTCACAATCCTAGGTCACGCCGTACATTCTTAATTTTTTTAAAGTAATATTAAAACATTCTATTTGAAAATATATTTTTTAAATTCTTAGAGAGAAAATTTTGCAATTGTACTCACTTTATATTTATTTTTATCTTTGTTATTTATTATTTTTATATGGTGAGCAAAATTACTTAAATATAATAGAAGATTGGCCTTCTATTTGTATAATATTTTTATTATTATAATTATATTATATTTAAAACTACCTAAATTATAAAATATTAAATCTCTTATTTATATAGTAATTATTTATAAATTTTACTTTTCTATTTGTATAATAATTATTTGTAAATTTTTCTTAAATTGCATATTATAGTTTACGAGTATCGTAACAAGTAGTATCAAAGTTCTAAATTATTGTAACTCATTTACAAAAATATTATTTAAATATGTGGTACTATTTATATATATATATATATGAAAAAAACAAGAGTTAGTTCGAGTAGATTGATATTATAATAGTAAATTTTAAAATTCAAATTTTAACAAGAGTAATTTTCTATTGTGAAAAATAAAGACGAGGATAATTTTGAAAAAACTAGATGCTTGACAACTAATGAAGACAAACTTACAAATATCACATATAATACTTAAGAGTAGTGATGGCAATAGGTCGAGAATAGCCATCCTTGTCCTCGTCTCATTGTGAAATTGCTACTCCCATCCCTCGCTTGTCCTTGTTTTACAAAAAAAATTATTCATATTATGTTCACGTTTGAAGTGAGAATTCTTGTTTTTTGTTTTGAAATAAGAATTTTTATTCTCGATTTGTCTTCATTTATTAATATTAAATAATTAAAAAATTATATATAATATTAATAAAATTAAATTAAAATAACAAATTCAAGTGTATAAATAAATTAAAAATATATATATATATATATATGTT